>JAQFZG010000992.1:0-24648 GCA_034695465.1 Entomobrya nicoleti | reverse complement strand
TGATGGCGTGCGAGCTCTGCTCCCTAAAAACGTCAAATAAAATCCCCTTTGAGGGAACTAACTAACTAACTAACTAACTAACTAAAGAGGTTCATCCTAGAAAGTACCTCATCACGTCCAACGTGTAAGATCTCGAAATAGAATGTAAGAATAAAAGTACAGACCCGTTGCGTAACACAATACCTTTCCTCACCCATGAGGTTGGTATTCATCATCTAATTTTGCCATGTTCCTGCCAAGTCAACGAGGGATCTACTACCATCATTCCAATTTCCGTACCGTGCTATGATTCAGTGATAGCACCTGCAGCACATCTTCTTCTTCCTCCATCATGGGTCAATACTCATGCAGAACAACAATTTGGAATAGCTATGGCTGAAGACATCCCTCGAGGAAATCGGTATCAAAACCTTACCTCCATCATAAAACCGATCATCTTCTCGAGTCCGCTTGACCCGGAAGTACCTACTGCTCCACGGCATTGGACCGCCACCGTCGCAGAATACCATCAGCTTGTAACATCCTATAGACTTGCCTTATGGAACCTGTTGATTCTCTGGCAGTCACCTACCTCATCTACAAAACTACAGCAGTTCCAATTTCTCCTGGATTTCTTCCAGTGGCTCACTCAGCGCCACTGACACCAAGTCTCTCCGGTGTCCCAAATGCCATCTCGGAGGTGTGCAACCCGATCCCTGCGTTGCTGCGACACCATCTTATCATTGCTACCGTCATCGTCGTCCTCATTGCACTATTTTCATTTAGTGCCTGCGTGTGCATATGCTGCGCCTCAAGACGAAGATCCTATGTCTTACGATGCGTATGACCTCCTTCGCCGTCGGATATTGAACTTCGGTCGTTACCCAAACAAAAGAACCAAGACCGACCAGCTCATCAGGCCGCCATCAATAGAGACTTTGGGAAAGATCGTTACGCCCCTCCTCCGCAGAATTTCAAAGACCTGATGTCAGAAGCCTCCGCTCCTCTCATGTCGTGAAAGAAAGAGGAGAGTTCTCCCAAGTTCTCTATGCACACACAACACCATCATCACGTTTTTTCTTTTCTTATACAATGTGCAATTGGCAGTGCACGATATGAGTTGGACTTAAGCAGCAACAACAACAATGCAAGATGAACAGCCGTATGATCTACAAATCTAATAATCATTTCCCCAATGCACTGTATGAGAAAGGTCCCACATTTTAAGTTTTGCAGTTTCTATGTGGAAGTGTGCAAATACAAACAAAGAGAACATGCACAAAGTAAATCACAGTTAACTACAAATCACCGTCAAAAACAGAAGATTTTGAAAATTGAAGAGTATAATTTTATTTTGAGGTCCAATAATAATCCAGAAACCAAATCAACATCAATCAATACAATACAGAAGAAGGAACCAATAAAAATTAACCAATCAATTAAAACCGAATTATAAAACCGACTACACTAAAATCACTGGACACTTAAAAAGGGACTACTGCTGTCAATGATAAATCACGTTGGGCCCTTTCCCACTCCGTGTATCACCTGACTCTTGAACTCCGGACGTATGGTTTTTCAAGGGTACCATCTCCACGGGCCTACTGACCTGCTCCCGCTCCAGTGCCCACTCAACTTCTGTCAACAAATGGAATCCCTGACCGTACATATCCGTGAAAGGTTTTGGAATAACTGAAAGTACAAAAAATCAACAAAAAGAACAAATTATTATCCACACCCCAACACCATCATCATGGAAAAAAAATGGCAAAATAAACTTTCAGTACGCCCACTAACCTTTCTGGTGTTTGAAAGAAAAAAGATTCAAGAGAATTTGGAAACACCCAACGGCGTTGGTGGAGAAACCGACAACCACGTCGTCAACCTCTGGGTCCTCATCCATTTCACGGATCTGGGACAATGTCTTGCAGATACCATAGCTTGGAACCTCCGGATGTGATGAATTTCCAATCCATAAGAACGTTTCCCTTTGTTGTACACAGATACTACACACGTAGACAGCAATCTCTGCTGGAACGTGTGTCCTTAAGGGATGTGTCAACTCCTCCACTGACCATGTGAGTGGATCATCCGCCAGAACACCAACGTGCTTCTCCAAAGAGGTCTCCAAGGCAGTTCCAGTTGTGTTGAAAAATCTGAAATAAAACAAAGAAAACAATAGTTAGAAAAATATACTCAGTGTTTCCAGATTGGCAGTTTAGAAAAAAATATACATTTGAAGAAAAACTTACGTTGATCCCAGTCCAAGGTCCTTCTCTACGGTTGCCACCACTCGCTCCAGTCCCTCCGACTTAACCTTTGACAACCACTGGGACGGGTCACAAGGTTGCCCCCACCAGAGGTGACAAGTCACGCTAAGTAGAAACGGCAAAAACATGTCGTCCTGGAGAAAAGAAAAAATCAAGAAATGAAAACTACAACTTGAATTAACAACAATAAACGCAAAAATATTACTAATGGAACTGTAGGACGTACCGTGCCGTTTTATACTCAGAACTCCTTTCTCAAAACGTTACTGTGTCCAAATCGATATCGATAAGACTTGTAAAAGAGTCTTTGAGAATGACATTTTTCCCCCAGTTGAAAAAGTCCATTCTGTAGTGGAAATTGAAAATAAGCATTTAAATGATTTAATGAAATGATATAAAAATCTTGAAGTCTTTTGATAAAAACGACTCCAGAAAAACTGCATGCGCAATTCAAAAATTTATTGATAAAAACTTACTTTGAGTTTTAGTGCACTTCTTCAAGCCTTTTTCCCGGCCGCTAGTTATTCCATGTTGCTGAGTTGGTAAAAAGGATAACAAAAACAACAAGAGCTCTACCTTCTACCAAAGTGAGTGTCATATGAGAAGGAATCACTTAACTGCAGTATGGAGATTCATCATCATCATCATCATCATCACATCACTTCATCATCACAACCAGTTCAACTTTAAAAGGGTATAGTATGGTCTGTACTTATAGGAATCAGGTTAAGAAAATATATACTTTATATTACACACGTGTTACATTTTAAGATATCTTTTTAGTTATATAAACAACAACGTTATAGATTAATTCATTTGGTATAACTTTACGTTGTTTACATAAAATGTTATGAATGAAATGATAATATTTCAACTTTGTTAAAAAATATTTGTAAAAATGGTTTATGCACTTATCGCTTTAGTAATTGCGATTAACTTACATTTAGCTATCATACTGTATAGATTATCTCGACTCATATTTCACTATGTATACATGCACAGATAAATGAAAGTTTTGTTACTGAGTGCAAACAAGTTTTTTTCAATGCATCTGCATTTTTTTATAATTTTTATAATTTTTTACTTGTTTATAATGTATGGGTTAAGGTTAAATTTTTTAAGGTACTTGAATTTTATGTGAACTTTCTATTCTCGTAAAAATATGTTGTATCGACGGAAGGGAGAATGTAGCGTTTCTTCAGATAACCACTTGAGTTATCGCTACACTGCATTCATTAAATAAAAACATGTCAAAATAAAATACATAAATTTAAGATAAAATTCTTATCATGTTATGTTCACGCAAGTGAGCGACTAGGAAATATAATGTATGATTTTATGAAAATATGTCTCTTTGTAAATGTGTAGAAAATATACTTTGTAATTTCTGGATTTATGGAAAAGTATATAAAGGAAAATATGTTGAATAAAGTTAAGTTAGTTATCCAAAATTCTTGGCGTGTTTACAACTGTTTCAACTGCATTAAGTAACATAAAACTTCATAACAATGGTAACTACGAAATTTACAACTTAAATTTTACCGGTTATAATTATTATGTTGAGGTTGAATCATGTAGAGAATCAAATAAATTTGTTTTTTTTACAAACAACTGGTCCGGCTGACTTGTATACTACAGCTGTGTCGTCGACTAGTAAAATTTTACTAAAATTAAATAATAGTCGCTTGCAAATATTTGAGACTGGGAAAGCCCATTTTCAAATAACCCGTCTAATAGTTTCTCAAACAAACAGTTTTCACAAGCACAAATTTCAGGATGTTTTGGCATCTCTTAGTCAATCTGGAATTAACTTAATACAGATGAAATACATTCAACGGAGATTCATAAAAAGATTTTTAAACCAAAGGTTTAAATATGCAGATGCGAAAATAAATGGGACAAACGTTGGAAATTTGGTTTCGTTATGGACGCATCATCGTTGCCACGAGTTTTACAGGCCAGATATATGCGACATGAATTCCGACGAGCATTTGGAAAAACCTGTGTCATTAGAAGATTTGTCTATTGTGTGGATGCTACTGATGGTTCTTCCCGTGACGTGGATTTTGTGTTATTCTTTAGAAATATTGATGACAATCAAAGAAAATTGGAGACGAATCCCAAATTAGCACAAGTAAAAATACCCTTCCAATCATTTACATCGTTTTCGTATTCTGCAACTTGCAGATACTGTTTCGTTTCGATGGGCTAGTTATATGAGTAGTTAGACCAGCATTGTGTTGCTCTCTCCAAAAAATAACTACAAATAGAGTTAGTGGTAGTAACATGATTACGTGTTTTTGCATCCCATGCAAACTCACTTACAATACTAATAATTCAATATTTCCAACAATTGTAATTGCACTTAAACTCGATTATCAAACGTTTTTAATCATACTTCTAAAATTTTAGTACAGAATCCACTTTCAGATTTTTAGGCACTCACAAACTTGTGTCTTTATTTAATATATGGAATAAATTAAAATGCATTCAAGCATTAAAACCCCAGGTCGTCGGTTGTTGATCACAAGCTATTTTTTAAAGATTCTGTCTTTTATGCTTTTACAATAAGGCTTTAGTTTCATAAGATGAAAATTAATTCGAAAATAATGTTTGCGTAAACTGTTTGACAATCTATTTCTTGAATATACTTACAAGGAAGTTTGCTCAAAAGATTAATTTCGTGGCAACAATTTTAATCTATCAAACTTTGGTATTTATTGTGCTTGCTTTAAATTTGAAGTTGTATTAACGTCTACAAAAAATATTTGAGTTTGTTACAAAGTTATTTCGTGTCAGTTTTCAGTTTAAATATTAACCTCCCATAAGATATAAAACTTGGCAGAAAGAGTTGAAACACTATTGGCTAGTAATACGATTGGAGTTAGTGGTTAAAATTCCGCCGTTGTTCATAAAAATGCACAGTTTTGCATTCCCGTTTCGCACAATTATTTTACTTATCTTTTTAATTAACTCTTTTGTATTTTTCGACTGTTCACCGATATTTCCAACTAATCATCCGCACGAACCTGAAAATTACGAGTGGGTTTTGAAAGTTTTTTCAACGTGCGTGATACACACTATAAGAAAATATAACCCAGTTAGTACGTCATTTCATAATATTGAATTTAAGAATCTTGTAGCTTTGCACACAATTCTGCCTCCTTCTAACTTTTCATTTATAAATCACGAATTTTGGCTAAGTATTAATTTTGATTTTGGAAATATATCATATGCCAGAGAAAAACTGTTACTGAATAAATACCAGAATTCTTGTATTGCCGAAATTCGTTTGGCAGGATGGGTCCAAGACATGAATGCAGATTTACCCTTTGAACTTCATCTAGTACAAAAACCTAAGAAGCATAAGAAGCTCAAAATTCAACTATTTCAACCAAACTATATAGTAGTTCAACTTAAAGTGGAATCTTTTCAAAGACGGATACACTACATGCCCGTTCTAGTGCATACACGTGCAATTATTATATTACTGAATCTCGATAAAAACAAAATCTATTTTGTTTGTTTAATTTGTGGTTATACCAGCACGAATTTTATTAAATTTCTTAGTGGCAAACTATTGATAACTCAATCCATACTGCTTGAATTCACTGGAGACATTACTAAGATAAGTGATCACACTTATTTGAAAATCATCAACGATGCCAGCATTATCAAAACAAGGAATCGTTTTAATCAGGACGTTGAAAGGCTTCAAAACGATATTAAGTGTCCATTAAAAGGACAACGCGGAAACGTTGTAACTTTTCTCACTAACGGATGGTTACACTGCGCTAAAGATTTAATTAAAACTAAACTAAACTGCACCACAAATACTTGTTACGAGGCATTTTCCACTATAAAAAAACGGGATGAGGCAACAATCATCCCATTTCATTACATTGTACCTCACGGTAGTGAGTTTTACGGTATAACATATACCCTATTTTACAATCCAACAAAGAACCGAAACATGTTTGCCTTACTTTCCCCATTTTCAGTAGTAGATTGGGCAGTTGTCCTGCTCACGTTTTACTTTGCTGGGCTTGTTTTGTGGATGTCTACAAAAGGGTTAAATCCATTCTTTTGGTTGTTGATGGTAATACTAGAGCAAGGTGACTCTATAAAGACTCAACATAATAAACATAATGTTATGGTTATAATATCCTGGATTTACCTGGCTCTAATGTTACGCCAAGCTTACACTTCAAATCTGTTTACTTATATGACACTGGAGCCCAATCCTCTGGATTTGCCTAGAAGTTTTATAGAAACCTTGAGTAGCAAATCATTTAAATTATTTGCACCCCATCTAATTTTCGAGTTTCTGCGAACATTTAAAACTGCTGCTTATAATAATAACACTCAAACCCAATCTAAGAGCTTTTATTTAGCTGACGAAGCTCTAACGAAAATGTGGAAATTTGACTCTTATTTCGGTGCACTGCAGAACATAAAGTTGAATATTGATGGTCACCACGAGATATGCAACTTAAAGCTGAAAGACGACAGTTTGTATTACCACGAAATTGATTCGAAGTCTTGTTGGGAAGGAAATTATGCTGTACTTTCCACAACAGGACCCACTGATTGGTATACAACAATTTCTTTATTGACAAACAAGCTGCTCTTGAAAAGAAATAATAGTCGGCTAGTATTATTTGAAAGCAGTGAAACATCCCTGTTTCTCACTTCCAGGTTATTGGTGTTTGAAACGGATAACTTTCTAAAGAGTCAGTATGAAAAGTATTTGGCTGCTTTGGTTGAGTCTGGAATTGAGCTAGTACAAATAAAGTACATGCAACTGGAATTCATGAAAACATATGTTAAATATGGTGCTGGCAATATTACCCAAGGTAAAGGTAGAACAAATATTGGGAAATCGATTTCACATTGGTTTCTTCATCGTTGCTACATATTTTACATTGCAGAAATATGTGATTTAAATATAAGCAAAAATTTAGAGATACCGGTGACATTTGCTGATTTAAATGTTGTTTGGTTATTATTGATTGCCCTTGTTGTAACTTGTATTTTAAGTTTTGCTTGCGAGTTTTTGGTAAAACTGGTTTAAGGTGACAGACTACATATAAATACTATATAGACAAAATAGCACTGGACAAGGAAGATGTAACGTCGTGAATACTTGAATGGAATATAATTATGTAGCATAGCATTGTTTGGCATTTAAGAATACTTTATCAACCATTTATATTAGAAATTGATTATCTTTTTTTCAAATCTTTATAACTGTAAATATTTTGTAGTGAAATAAATTTTGATTTTTAATATTTACTACAACACACCTTGCACAATCACTTATGTTCCGACTTAGCAACAACTAAATATGTGTAAGCCATTTTAGTAGTGAGACAAATATAACTTTATTTTTGTTGGATACGTATAGCAATTAAAACGATCTGAAACATGTAAACTACTAAAATATAATTTTCATTGTTTATTTTAACTTTAATTTTTCCTAGTTTTTGAATAACAATTTAAACAATAAGTAAGTCGAAGCACTGGAACCCATAAATTTTTAGCTCTGGTTATCTATTTAACAACATCCTTAGTTTTTGATAATAGTTAAAAGTTAATTATGATAAATACTTAGTTAAAATTACCGATTACACAGTTACATTACAGATTACGAAGTTACAATACATATTCAATATAAATTATGTGTGTTTTGTTAGCCAATTTTATATTAACATTTTATTAATTAATAGCATCTAAAGTTTATTGCGATGAATTATACTGATACTTAAATATACATAGGAAATGAGTGTTGCAAAAAATCCAAACTAATTTTTAGGAAATGTGATTTCATTCAATTGATATAAGTATATCACACTATCCAAGATAAATACATTCGAAACTTATTTATTATTCCACAAAGGTAACTTTTATGCTAAAAACCCAATATTAGAGCAGCAACGCAGGTTTGTACCTAAGGATAGAATGGTCGATATCTTAGTCGAATTTATTAAAATTTCATATTGAGTCATGTAATTTAAATCTAGTTCCACGTATAAGAAAATGGCCGGCTCGAAGAATAAATACAAAGAGAAAGTAAATTCATGCGAATAGCAAAGCTTTTTGTCTAGCGTTAATAAAAATATTTAATTACCATTTTAAATTATTTCTTGTATTATTGCATGTTTGTACGACAAATATTTCAAATAAATTTATTGGATGAAGTTGGACATTCATGCAGACAAGGTTCGTAGTTTTGAATCATGAGTTGTTTTAAATGGTTTTTTACATGTATTTAGCTGGTAAACTACATAAATTAATTATGAGAGGCACACCTTATTTATGGCACGCATTTCTAATCAGTTTGCATTTCAAGTGTCCATGAGTTACAATCATTATTTTATCCACTACGCACGTTAATATTTACAAATTACATTAAATTCTCACTCTTGAAAAATTGCTTTGAAAGCTAGAGTTAAATAAATTCATTGTAACCTTTTTAACCTAAAAATACCTTACTCAAATTACATTAAGGCAATATTAATTGGAAAATAAATCATCTAATCTAAACTGCTATGCAATTGTCTAACATGTAGACCTAGACAGCTTTTAGTATAAAAGGGGGCATTGCACAAAGTGCACTTAAAGCTACGCACTCCAGAATGCCGTGCAATGTGACGCTTTAGTGAAGGTCTATTTGAAAATGTGTCGGGGCATAATTTGCACTCGAAAGGTTTTTCCTTCGTATGCAATAAATAATGTTGATATAAGCTGGTATTATGGGAAAATCGGTTTTCACAAAACACGCAACCAAATGGCTTTACTCCGGTATGCCTTCGATAGTGTGAATTAAGAGTACTTCTAAGGGCAAAGCTTTTTGAACAAAGCTCACATTTCCACGATCGCTCTCCGGTATGGCTTTTTAAATGCCTTGATAATTGGCTGCTCGTCCCAAATCGTTTTCTGCAGAGACTGCATTCGAATTTCATAATTTTTAGATGCACGGCTTGTTCATGGACTTTCCAGTTTTGCTTGCTACGAAACGTTTTTCCACAAGTTTTGCAATTATAAGCCTTGTTGCTTGAATGGGTTTTTGCGTGCAGCCGAAGACCATCTTTGGTTTTCAAAGTTTTCTTGCAAACTGCGCATTCAAACAATTTAACGCTTTCGTGTGCTACTAAATGTCGTCGCAGCATGTCTGATCGTGCATATGATTGACCACAAATATTGCATTCGTACGATTTTTCGCCAGTGTGAAAAACGAGATGATGATATAATGTTCTTTTGGATTTCACAAATTTTCCACAAAAGACACACTCAAATTGAGTTACAATCCGATGGGTATTTTGATGGCGTTCCAGGGCCTTTTTATTGGTAAACTCTTTGTTACAAGTATGGCACTTGACTGAAGGATTTACACTGTGATGTGTTACGATGTGGCTGCCTAAATACACCTTTGATGAAAAGTCCATATCACAAATGTTACACTTGAAAGGCTTCTCTCCAGTATGGGTTCGAATGTGGTTTTGTAAAGAAATCACATTGACCAAACTCCTTTTACAAATGTTGCATTGAAATGTTGGCTTAAATCCATTTTGGTGGGTTATTGTATGCTGCCTTAGTAGCCACGAATTCGCCAACTCTAAATCGCATTGCTTGCAAAAATAAGGTTTTTCTTTTGTATGTCCGCATAAATGAGGAGACAATCGGGATTTGTGGAGATACTTAGCTGGACAAAATATACACTTGTGTGGTTTAATATTCAGGGGAAATTTGATGTGAGTTTGAGGTTTTGTGCTATTTTCAAACATTTTACCACACCGTTAACCCGTTTCGTAGTCTTCTTACGCTTTTTTTGGCTGTTATATGATGGGTTCACTTTGTAAACGTTTTTATTCGTAAAACAAACGAGCTCAATACTTCGAAGGGTTCTAACAAAAGAGCTCAACACTTCGAAGTGTTTTTGTCGAAAGGGTTCAGGAAAATAAAGTTGAAACTTTGGTAGGTAACAATTTTAGGTAAAAAATGCAAACAGTATTAGTTAGGTATTTTGCATATTCATTGTTCCAGAGTTTTTTTTAGTGTCAGTTTTCCTTATAAAATGTAATCAGATTTTAATCACAACTAAAAATCAATTTGTATGATATAAAATAAGTTAACTATAATTTCAAATTTAACAACTATGTTTCAAGTGAAGTGAAATGCTCGTTGAGCAATAAAAACTGCATTCAAAAATGAACAAATCGGTTTGGAGAACAAACATATTTTCTAAATACCTTGAGAGTAATGTTTAAGAGGGCAGCTATATACACAAATGCCAACACAAACTCAAGTCCTTTGCCCACTTAAAACTAAGAACCTTTCATTCCTACCATAAATCAAACTGCGTGACGCCAGAATATACCAAATAAGTTGAAGTTAATCTAATGCGGCGTATCTGTATTGGAAAACAAACCAACAAGAATGTATGATACCCGTTCGTGTTAACACAGATATTTGTAAGCGGGTTTATATCTGTATTTTATTTTACAGGTATTTATACATTTTTACAAATATATATCATGTGCGTTCTTTAAAATATACATTTATGTGCAGTCTGAACACTTGTTTAACCCTTTTACTGAATTTCTTTATGAGCAGTCTTGTACGCAACACCCAAATGTACCTGGTTTAGTGCTTACTAAATCCATACAACTTTGTTTAAAGTAATACACTTAATACGATAGGTTTGTTTGTTGGATTTATTCATGCGTTTAAGTGGTTTGGGTGATTTATTTTCCCGCGAGCTACATGTAAATTGTTTTGCTGCAGGTCCATTGATAAAAATGCAATGAAAGGATTACACATTCACCACAATGTATATTTGATGATGAGTATGTAGAAAATAAAGCTGATGCAAACACACGAAGTAACCAGTACCCGTTTATCTTACGTGGATACGAACGTGAAGCTAGTCACGTAGTCTCCTGCACAAGCCCTTTAAAACGAACTATATGCACAAAAATGATCCATTCATTCACGTAGTGTTGTTCCGACAGACAAACAAAAAAGAAGCTTATGGTTTGCTTTTTCTATTTCATTCAAATTACTTCACCTTGTCTCCAAATATACACTTATTTAATTGACAAACATAGTGAAGGTTTTGTTCATCGACATAGTATGATAATATAATAATATCATATATACCAGTTTAAATTTTCGGAATTATGTTGAATAAAACAAAACATATACTTGCAGTGTTTACAATTTTTACAATGAGAAAACTTTTCCCACTTCAATAAAAGTAGTTTGTCCTAATAACTTTTGAGTGAACCGTATTCTAAAGTTTTCACGCAGAACATTTCAAGTTGCAAGTTTTTCCAAAGGATTCTAGCAGTTGTACACATTTTAAATTCGAGACAATTCTGAGATGGCGTCAAGAAGTCATGTTTGTGTTACTTGTGATAAAGCGTTCAGTTCTAAATGGGCTTTACAAACACACACTAAAATTCATCTTGGAATTTATCAGTGCCTGTTTTGCAATAAGGGTTTTTGTACCGAGCATCATCTCTCATGGCACTACCTCGCACATATTAATGAAAAAACTTATTCTTGCAAATTGTGTGACAAAACATTCACAACAAGTACCGACTTAACAACACATGTAACATATCACACAGGCGAAAAACCATTCTCATGCAACATTTGCAAAAGGTCGTTTTCTCTTCGAAATGCTCTGAAGAAACATGTGATGCTGCATAGCGGGGTTAAGCGTTTCAGTTGCGATCACTGCAAAAAAACATTCAACCGAAGAGACCACTTGAAACGGCATTTGAACACTCACCAAAGTGAAACCCCTTTTAAATGTAGTTTAGGTCGGCTATTTTTGGGATCAAGTGAAGCTCTCAAGCGTCACATTCAAAGACATACTGGAGAGAAGCCTTATCGATGTAAGGTGTGCGAAAAACCGTTTTTACTCCAACATATTCTAAAAATCCATGAGAATAAACATAGCGGGTTGAAGCCATTTGGTTGCCAATTGTGCCACGATACATTTGAAAACAACTTTGACTTAAATAGACACAAGGAAGTGCACACTGTTCTTAAACCATTCGCTTGCGAATTCTGCAACAAATCTTATCCAACGAGGTACCAATTGAATCAACATGTGAAAATAGTTCACCAGGGACTCAAGGATCACAAATGTAACTTGTGTGACAAACAGTTCTCGGCTACAGGAAAACTGGTACTTCACATGAGAGTGCATACGGGTGAAAAGCCTTATAAGTGCAAGGAATGCTCTTCTGCTTTTGCAAATACGAGTAACTTAAGATCGCATATTGTGGCCATACATCAGAAGATTGCAAAGTGATATTAGAAACTCCCTTACCCGTTTGAAAGTTTTACAAAAAATTGGGGCAGAAGTAAACTGGAGTTATACTAAATACTAAACAAAATTGTTTCATATTGTTTCCACCTTAGTTGGTTGATTTTGCGTTATTGATGCCGTGATATAATATAACCTAAAGCACTGAATTTATTCAAGGGTAAATCCCGTTTTGAACTTTATTCAAGATTTTACGAATTAATAAATATTTGCTATTTTATAGCATAATTAGTTTTAAAAAATATTGGCATTTTTGATGCCTTTTGCTTTTGTTTTTATGCTTAAACCATTTCTGATTTGATTGTATATTTTGTGTGCTAAGGAACAATGTGAGCTCTACAGTTTACGTTGATCCAATGTTATCTTTTATTGTCATACTTTTTAATGAATCGTTTTCAAATGTTTATAATTTTTCTTAGAAATAAATTATTTGTTTTAATTTAATACATACCAGAAAGTTTTATTCAGACTGCTGAACATTTATTTTGAGCTAAAACCCTGCTCAATTGAAATATGTTGTGATAAGTTACATCTAAAATGTTACGGTCATACTCATTCTCGGAGTAATCATCGTCATTTTCGAAGTTTTCAATGGTTTAAATTTTGTTTACTAACTTAGTTGTAACGATTCGTTACAACTAAGTTAGTAAACAAAATTTAAACCATTGCAACGATTACCTCATTATACATAAATACATTGTATATTTGATCCAAGCAAACTTTCTTTTGAAATATATACTATATTACGCTTGATTTTTATCAATTTCTTGATTCTCTTTTCAAGTTTTAATTGATTAAATATCTTAAACCTCCATTCCATTGATACTGTTTGACGACCACTAAACAATAATCAGTTAAAAATAATCATTACGACACATGATAGTGGCGATGCTTCTAAAGCAAAACAACATTTCGTATGCATTAATTTCTAACAAACATTTTAGATGCTAGATACTCTACAATTTTTATTGTTATATAGCAACAGTGAAGCCTGGATGACACAATTGCATTTAATACCCAAGAAAATACAACATAATCAAGTTAACTATTATTTTTTGGCATACTTATAAAACCGTACTAACTTGTAACACTTTTTACGTATGATGTACACTTTATACCTGATATAATGTAAGTAATGCTTAGTTACTTAGGTGTATTATTTAAAAACGTTATCAGTCTACTTTATATATTAGCGTATTGGTATTGAAATGTAGCTTAAAAACGTGTTTCATGTTGTTGTCCTGTGGTATTAGATATGTATTAGTAAAAACATTTAACTAGTTAAATTTTACTAGTCAAGATATTAATTATTATTAAATAGATTCTTAGAGAGCCGAGCCTAATGGATCTGAAAGAAATCTTGCTCCCTTAATTACTACAAAAAACGATGGGCTGTGATTGGTTTTTACTTTATCATCATAATGATGTTTATCATAATGAACTGGTACAGCTCTCACTTATTTACTTGACCAAAAACTCATTTTATTAAGCAATTTGAATTGAAATAAAAAAAAATATTTCAAAAATGTGTTGCGTGCTGTGTTAATTTTGCTCGCCTAAAGAATGCAATGCAATTAAATAGACAAAATAGCACGCCCATTCATTTAGTTGCAATTTAGCACTTTTCATTCAATTATGAATTCACTAAAATTGTACATTTTCCCATCACAATTAAGCAATATCTACGAAGGCATTATGATCAGAATAGCATGCAACAAAGCCATAGCCCAATGCACATCACTGCAATGCAAAGTGAACACAGGGCAGATAGCACAACCATCGAGGCGGCTTCAAGCAAATGAGAAGAAGATATAGCGAAGCAGTAGCTGACGCACATGGTCATTGCACACAAGACTGAACACTGGACAGAAGGCGTGGGAAAGTTGCAACTCCATCCAAGCTGATAAAACAAGGCCTCGAGAGAGAGTAGAGGAGGTCGTAGAGCTGCTGGGCGAAAAGCTCGGATGAACCTGCAAATTCCCCACGCCATCTCCACTATCACAAGCTAAGTGTGAGCTGTTCATGCTGTTAGTCTTAATGCATGTTTAAGGCCATTTGAATAGGGATGATGAGGCGCATTGTGATGATAGGGGAATGTGGGAAGCAATAACGGTTCTGCTTAATTAATAGTTAATTAATCAGTTTGCTGGGACAAGGAGGTTGGAAGTTGGAATAGACCACTAGTTACCTGCGCTAATTTACACCACAGTTAACATACTAGCCTGTTAAAATTACTAATTAGTCGTCTGGTCAATTTGGTAATGGTTTGAATTTGTAGTGTATAAAAGTAAGTTTGTAAACTATTGAAAATATTTAATGGCTTATTGCTTCAATCTACATCAATTGGTATTTTAATTAGTAGTCGTATTCATCATAATCTGTTGAGCAAATTCAAATTAATGATGACTATGGAAGCTAACATTCAAGCCAATGGTAAAATGTTGACAAAGGAGGATGGCATACTAATAGGTGGGGTTAATTTCATGTCTTACATTAGGTTTTTACAGCTTTTAGGAAGGATAATGATGAAGTAAACCTATTTTACTTGGCAGGAGAAATTAACTAAACCAATTAAAAAATATCCCATATAAACTTAGTTAAAACCTCGAGTACGCATCACGCTGATTTATATACTAAATGTTTTATCTACCAAAGTAGAACTCCAGACGAAGGAGGGGATCGGGCTCATAAGCAACCAAAGGTACCTCGTATTTATATTAAAAATCACTTACGTAAAAATATGGTTTAATTTACAAAAACAAAGCTCAAGACAACGCATGCGCCTTCTCCAGCTAAGTTTTTGTATGCAGCCACTAAATATTTTTTAAATATTCAATTTAGCCCGGCAGTAGACAAATTAAAATATTACCGAACCTGTGGACGTCTACAACAACATGTTTTTTTCTCAAAACATTCGACAGATGGGTCAATCAACAACCAAAGGATATTGACACTCTCCGAAATATGGGTGCGATGGAATGATACCCTGGTAGTTTGTGAAACAAACAAAAACAGCTTTAAAGGGTTAATATTCAACATATATTAGCATGCTTGAAGTAGGTATCGACATGCAGTGAAAACTATATATAAACCTAGTTGAAAAGTTAACCCAGCAGTTCGTTTTAACTAATTTGAATTATATACTTGTTTTAACACACTAGGTGACACTTTCAATTGATGGAAATGTATTTATCAAGCATATTATTTTGTTGTATACAGTTATGGGCACATGCTATTGCTCGAAACGAAACGGTTGAAATAGACGCAGAGTTCTTCATAAACGTCACATACTTGGATAACTTGGATCCCAATAATTTTCTCGCAGCATTTCGGCACTACGCGGACTTTAGTGAACTCAATATATATGAGGACGATCGTGAAGATTCTCTCCAAGCTCTTTTCCAGCAATTCAAAGCAAACTTTGAGAGCTCAAAACAGTTCTCTATTACTAATTTAAACACAGTTTTAGAAAAAATTGGAGGGGAAAGGTGCCTAATTGTTGCAAATAATTTCCAAGGAGCTGACTTGAGTTTACCAGATTATACGCCAATTGTGCTCAGACATTTCGGCTTAGCATTGCTTACACATTCTTTCCAATTTTCCAAAAACATGCTGCTCATGGACCTAGTCTGGACACCACCAAATAAAAATTATATTGAAAACGGAACTCTAAAAATTTCTAATTATGAAATCACATATCTGATACAAATATGCCGCATATCCAAACTCTTTATTCCAATTCATATTGGCGATAAATACATTAGTGGTTTTTGTGTTTATTTGGATAGACCTGAATTCGTTCGGACATCGAAACCCTGGCAATGTCAAATCCAAGTGGATTTGTTCATGCCAAATCATGCATTGCTAACAGGAATGCTTACCAATATATTCCATTACTCAGAGTACTCAAGATATGAGTTTCTGCCGAATCTAGTAGCGCCTATAAACATTTTCGTCAGCTCTGACGAAGCATTCTTTTACAAATTTAATAATATACCTGATTGGATTAGTAGAAAGAAAACAAATCTCATGCATCGCAGATATTGGGGCACAGTTGTCAATTCTGATTATGAAATGGTCACTGAAATACTGTTGAAAGCATCTACGACATGTGGCCATAAACATCTGCTGGGGTCTCATTGCCAGATATATAGAGTACGTGCTCTGATACCATGTCCAAATTGCTTAAGTTTCTGGAGTGCTGTGACAATAGGATTAGAAACAATGACATTACATTCAATTGCAAAAGTTAATAACAACTATCAAACAATATGGAAATTCTTGCCGGTATGGGGAAGTTTTGTCGTTCAAAAAGTTCCTGGTTACTTTGAAGCTTTAACAAGGACTACCGAAAGATTTCAATTGGCTCAGTTTGTCACACCAAAAATAGCCAGAAATGTCGACGACGCCATAAAGCCTTTGTTTTGGCATCGATTTTAAAAGATGTTTTGGGAAACGTCTCCAGTGTACATGATACAGATAATCCATTTAGTAATGATATCTTCATGGACAGTGATGCATTCCTTAAACAAGAAGCATTTTTACAAATCACAAATTCTCTTAGTCCGCTCAGCTTTATTACTTGTAATAACCAAGGATATAGTTCATTTCCATTCGATGAGTTTTGGAAGATTTTCGACAAATACATTTGGATTTGCATATTCCTTTCCGTTTTCCTTCTTTTGCTTGCCTTTAGGACCTTGTCTCGAGAAAATATATTTGGAAGCCAAGAAAAACACTTTTTTTTTGATAAAAGTTTTTCTTGAACAAGGTGACCCGTTTCCTACCAGCATTAACATGTGCCCAAAGTATCGAATAATGATTGGTGGAACACTATTGGCTGGCGTGGTACTGAGCAATGCTTATAAAAGTACAAATGTTTACAACATCATAAAACCGAGACAACTCGTTCCTTACCGATTTGTCGAAGAAATCACTCGTGACAATTTTACCCTTTACAGTAGACTAGTAAGCTTAAATTATTACATATCATTTTACAATAATTGGGTGAAAGATCTGCAAACTATATATCCGGTAAAAAATACACCGGACAAAATTGTAATCGAACCTGTAAATAAATCGCTGCCGAGTATACTTGGCTTCAAAGAAGCTGCTTCATATTCCTGGAACCAATATAAGCATAAAACCTTAATTAGTACTAAACAGTGCGATCAAATTAGTAAAAATAAAACATTCGAGACATTTTCAGCAGCTGTTGTGAATCCCAAGTTTGTGAATCTTATTTTGGAACCACTTAAATGTCTTGAAGACACTTGGTGCACTTGAAGACGTTGGATACGGTCCAATTTCACAAGGCAAGTTATCACCTGAATTGTCTCAAAACAATGAGTACAGATGGACAAATGCGCTCAGCTATAACCTTTTTGACAACCAGGCAAAGAGGATTTGCAAGACTGTCTCAAAAGATCAGCTTGGTTGCTACCTCGCTATCTTACCAAATACTGCTCCAAACTTCTCTTTAGTCAAGGATCCTATTCGAACATTGGAAAAGAATCGTTTGCTACGCAATCAATAAGAATATCTGTACAAGGAGTGATCCCTCTCAATGTTATTACACGTTCTTTAGTCGCCCCACAGTCGGGAATCATTGATTGGTTACAAAGTATAATTGGTTTTACTTTTCAAAATATAGAATACCCCGATATTCCAATCAAAAAGCCTACAATGAAAGGGAATATATTGGTAGTTTTCCTTACTGGGCTGTCAGGATTAGGGGCGTCCCTTCTCGTTTATATGATTGAAATACATAAAGCTATTTTGTACCACATATTTAAATTCTACTATTACATATTGAGTTCACTCAGACGATGCACTCGTCGTGTAAAATGTTATGCTGATAAGCTGCATCGATGTGTCGACCTGTATCAAACAACTTAGATCTATGATTAGTTTGCAAGGAGGTTAGATAAATTCGTATAGGTAATAATTGGTTGTATTTACAATAAATCAATGACTTAAGTTGAGAGAAATTATAACAATAGATGTTGCGTATCACAAAACTTCTCACAAAACCTTGTGCTACACAAGGGATGTTTCTCATACTATAGAGAAGAGCTTTGTAGTCTACAGAAGCAAAAGCATTTAGAACTACCAGTAAAGTTTGCCAATTTGTTGACAGTTTGGGTATGGTATCACTTTTAAGTTTGGCTTTTGAAGTCTTGAGAAAAAATAGCAAACTTAAAATTGTTGAGATAGACAGTCGCCTAACTATCTGTAGCTTAGTAATCGACGACTAATGATATACATCATAATATACCTCTTTAGCTAAATTAACCATACGTACGAATCCCCAAAAAGTACTTCTATTTGAACGACGTCGTGGCTAAAAATAACGCAACTCATTTTATATTATCGCTGAAATGGTACATAATAATAGAAACGTTAGTAAAGATTCCATTGGCTGATCAATCACTTTATTAAGCACTTAGCTTTAAACTTGATTGACATATGACATCAAATTATCTTTTTTGTGGGTAAAATTATATATAAATTTAAATATGGGTTAGCATAACTGGCAGTTATAAGGACCAAATAAAATAATGACAGCTTGTGGAAATTGAAAACGAATAAAAAAACAGTATAAACTAAAACTCCATGATAAATGCAGGTGCCTTATACTTTTTCTGTAGTTGAAAGGATACGGAATACCTCTCCCGTTTTTCGATATGTAATAATTTCGTGAAACAATGAACAGTTTGAAAAAATTATTTTGAATAAGCAGTGGTGAAACAAAATATACGACGAACGCAGACGAAGTAGGTTATGAAATCAATGGCAAAATACGCTTATCACAGACGACAGGAAAGTGGACACATAATCTATATAATAAACTACTTTTCATTGCATTGAGGACAAGTTGGTGCCTACTTTTTATAAAAGATAATTATAAATATGAAGATTGACACTCGAAAAAACTAGTGAGTGTTTATCTGAATATTTAATTTTTCTTGATATTTCAAACATGAATATTGGACACCAATCCCCTTTACGTTTTCCAGAGACTTATCGTCTGACAGTTTCCCATCAAAACCACTAAAATATATGAATTGGAAGTTACCATGACGTAGCTAACCTAAATCTAAAAGGTTTGGGATGTAGCCAACGTATTTAATTCTGTCTTAATCAAAATTCAAGGTTTATAAGTAAATTTTAAAAAACTTGAGTGGAGACAAAGTGACTCGACATTTATTATGGCCTCACAAGTAGCAATTTTACAATCTTGATTGAATTTGTGAGTGGAGTTTTATAAAGTGTACTTAGGCCAGAGAAATTGATTGCGAACAAATTTGCTTAACCATTTGGTAATATTTATTTTAGCGAACGTAAATTTATTGCATTATACTCGATTTATGCCGGAGTAACTTTCAATTTATTTCGAATGCCTTTGAAAGTTTGCATGAAAATAACCAGTCATTCAACGTCATTCGAGTTAGTGAGTGACAAATTTGCTAAATTAGGAATTCATTCGAAAAAACGAAAATCCCAAAGCCAAGACTACAGAAAGGATAAATGAACAAAAAACCAAGAATTCAGCAGCGTAAATTTTGTTCAAAGTTATTCAAGTGCGTTAAATGATCCTCTAGCTTCTGTTCGATGCATATTACTAGTTTGACATTGTCATAATTTTGTGAAAAATCAAGCCAACAGTAAGAGTTTATCTCGCCAAGGAAAATTATTCCTTACGATTTATGGATAGTTACATTGGCAAAAGCACTAAAATTTTCAGTTCTAACAGTTCGCTTTAACGTGAGTAGAAAACCCAACAATTCCACATACCTTAAATGCTCCTAACATGGCTGCAAATCTGCGAATTGCATCAAAAAAGGACAATAAATAAATAAAGCATTACGAGACATAGTTTTCTGCAATCTAAACATGAAAACTGGCCAAGTAGTAGAAGTGTAAATTTAATTTGTATTCAGTGCAAATGAATACGACGTTTACGAAAAGATGAAGGACTTGTCATTTTACAATAATACTTTCGAAAGTATTGAATATATTTGTTGAGCATTTCAACTCGATTTCTGGATCATGTTGAAATTTAATCTGCTGATCAAGTTAAACATGTTGTTTGATACGATTGAACTAAGAAATATTAGTGACATATTAGTTATGACTTTGTTTTGTATTTTTTACTTTGGAATAAAACCTGTTTAAAGAATTAGGCAAAAATTCCGTTTAGGTTTAAACTCCTTTTGGTCATAATTCCAAATTCGAAAAATTCCATTTGGGATTCTATTTTTAAGATCTTTTCTAATCAGCGATTTATTGTTATAAATGCATAAAGTATACATCCGGAAGCCCTTCTAAAACTATATTATTCGAGTTATTCTTATATAAGTAAGGCGTAGTCAAATTTTTGTAGTGAAACTTCCCAATCCATTGGACATTTACTTAAAGGGAACGTTTCTTCAAAAGTTTTAAACATTTAATACATAATATTTCGAAAAAATCTTTCTAAAATTATATCTTACTTGTATATTAAACATACATGGTGGTTGTTTTTTAGCTAGCCAAAATTTAAACGGGATCTAGTGACTACTAATTTTAACTAAATGTCTCATCAAAGACTAAACTAAAAATACAATTTATCCATGGTGGTCTAAGATTTCAAAATTCCTTATAAGTGCACTGTGTTTAATTTTAAGAACATTGTTCACAGTTGGTAGCCATTTTAATGACATTAAGCACAGTATTCATAAGTATTTACAATTTTTGGGAATTTTTAATCCATGCACAGTGCATGTCGTCAAAAACAGATATGAAATCAACAAAAGTTCTGAAAATATCAATGAAATATCTCAATTTATAGGAGTTAATCTACATAGTAATGTTGTAATGCCAAATATGGTTTACAAAGAAGACCCAGAACTATTTTGGATGTCCCTTAACTTCGACTTTGGAAATCTATCGGAGCCATTTCAAAAGCTATTTCTTCTCAAACATCAGTCAACTTGCACCGTAGATGTTTATTTGTTGGGTCTAGTGCACAGTCCTACTAAACCGAGCAATTACTTAGAACTTGTACATAAACTGGGAAAAAGGGAAAAAATTAAACGTCAACATTACCAGCCAGACTTGATAAAATCCAAAATAGCCATTTAAAATATTTCCCATATGAATGCATAATAAAGCCAACAAGCATTAAAAAATGCACATATGTAAAATACCATTTAATTTACACACGTCAACCGTACAATGCACATGTTCCCTTTTTACATTTCAACATTATTTGCATCTGGACTTCACTTTTGGGTAAAAATCTTCCATAAACATACATGCCATACCTTTCCATACAAAAAACACATGGATAAATCCAGAAAACCGAAAAAGCATTAGCGGTATAGCCGCAGCATGTTCACTGGGTTTGTTTACATTTCTCTATTTTGCCATACAAGAAGACAAGCAACAAGTGTGTGGAGTGTGCTGCTTCTCTGAGCAGATCAGCAGCTAACAATTAAATTTTTTTAGTTAAATTAACTCACTTAAAAAAACTAAGTCAACTAGTTTAAATGTTCAGTTATAATTAAGTTATGTGCGTGTGCACGCTACTTAAAATAGTTAATTAAAATCAGTGGTAAAGCGATCATGATCATCCTTTAAAAAAAAATAACCAAACTGGAGCTGAGCTGGACCACCCCCTTCACTAAAATTATAATTAATGGCTTTGGTTGCAAACAGGTAAATATTTTAAATTAATACTAATTAATATTTAAACAATCTTAACTTATTAGTATACATTTTAATTAACTGATTATTTTTAATTGTTAAATTCCAGGTGATCCACGCCAATAAAAATTAACAGATGACCAATCCATCCTTAACCAAGCAGCTGATTAATTGATTCTTGATGTTTCCTTTTTTAATTATTTTCCTTAAACCACAATTAGTTAATTATTTATTTTAACCCATCAAAATGAATTTACTCCCAGTTTTAATCCCAATTTTAATAATAATTACTTTACAAAATGTAAACTGTAATTTTGATCCCTCCACCCTACCAATTATTGGAGACCCCCGCCCCCTTCTTCACCTCCTTCCCTCCCATTTATACCCAGTGATCCCCTCCCCCAGATTCCCCACTACTATCACAAGCGGCGAACCCAGAAACCTTGCCAATCACTGGAGGACCCCATCACCGGCACCTTGACAACCTGTTTTGGAGTCAAGCTTCCCTACAAATTCACCAGTTCCGAACTTGTCAATGTCAACTTTACTCAAAATCAAATCCAGGTAAATTAAAATAATTAAAAGTTAATTAATTATCATATTTAAATAATATTTAACTAATTATTTTGTAATTATTGTTTTCAGAGTGAATTAAAAAGATGGCAAGGTCTTCAAAAGAGTGTACCTCGATGCTGGGCGGTAATCCAGCCATTACTCTGCTCCATTTATCTACCCCGCTGTCAAGATAAACATGTGGACCTTTCACCCCAGGACCTCTGCAGGATTACCAGGACACCTTACATGGTTATCGAAAAGGTCCTCAAGGAGCTCCCATCAATTTTAAAATGTGAAGATGTCTCAAGATTCCCTCCACCAGCTTGTAAAATTAATAATGATTTTATTCGGGAGTTGCCCTGGAATACCACTTCGGGCACCTGCATGGCACCTTTGGAGAAAATGGAGAGTGGGGAGCCTGATGGTTATCAGGAGGGATTTGAGGGATGTGCCTTTAATTGTGGGAGGGACCCAGTTTTTGGGGAGGAGGATCATGGGAGGATGGGGAGAGTTGTTTGGTGGGGGGCGGTGGGAGGAGGGTTGGGTGGTTTGTGGGTGGTGGGGAGTTTTTTGGTGGATTGGAGGAGTGGAAAAGGTTATCCGGCGGTGACGCTGTTTTATGCGAATGTGTGGTGGATGGTGGGCATGATTGGGTGGGGGATTCAGTGGTTGCCGGGGGGTACGAGGGAGGGGATCTTGTGTAGGAAGGATGGGACGGGGAGGAGAAGTGAGCCCGCGTAAGTTTAAAAATATTAAAATTGATTAAGTTTTTATGAAATGTTTTGTATGGATTTATTATTATTTATTTTAGTTTATTGGTGTTAATTAATTAGTATTTTTTAATTGTGGTATTTAAAGGTCTGGAGAGAATTTATTGTGTCCGGTGGTGTTTGCGATGATTTATTTTGGATTGATGAGTGCGCCGGCTTGGTTGTCGGTTTTTGCGTATGTCTGGTTTATAACTTGTGATACAATTGGTAAGATTTAATTATGGTTAAAGAAAATTAGTTGTAAATATTTAGTTAGGTTATTTTTTTAAATTGCTGCAATTATTTCTTTTTTAATTTTAATTTATCCTTATTCAATTTTCTAAAGTAATTATTAATTAATTATTTTTTCTTTTTTAAATTTTAATTTCCCCTTATTCAATTTTCTAAATTAATTATTAATTTATTATTTTTTTACCCTTATTTAATTTTCTAAATTAATCATTAATTAATAGTGTTTTTCTTTTTTAATTTTAATTTACCCTTATTCAATTTTCCAAATTAATTATTAACTAATTTTGTTTCTTTTTTAAATTTAAATAGGCTTTAAAAAAATTATATGAACTTAAAAAATATATAATTACTTTTGTTTTTTTTAATTAAAAAGCTGTAAAATGAATATCCGGCTGACCGACGACTACCCTCAGGAATGTGAGATAAGTGAAAAAGGAGACGTGACGTTCATGATTGGAGTAGTCCTCCCATTTTTTCTTGGAGGGGGTCTCCTCAGTAGTTGGGGATGGAGCTCAAAGGCGGCGCTGGGAACTTGGAGGAGATGGCTACTAAAAAGATGTAAAATGTCTTCAGTGAAACTCGAGGGTTTGGAAGGTGGACATTTAAGGAAGCAAGTTTATGATGACCCCCTGGGAATTAATATGCTGTTGGATCACAGGAGAATATTGGGGTTACCTCCATTGGGGGATGAGGGGGAAGGGGAGGAGTTTTTGGGGGAAAGCCAAGCGTATCCTCCAAGTTTTACTGATGGGGAGAGTATGATGAGTGGGGCGACTAGGGGGATGGTTGGCGTCGGAGCTGAGGATAGTAG
>JAQFZG010000991.1:0-24673 GCA_034695465.1 Entomobrya nicoleti | reverse complement strand
GAAGTAATTTTCCGTCATGTCTTGGAATAATATACCTTCTGTACTTGTACACTGTAAGGGATCTTAATGACAATAAATTAAATTCAAAGGCTTTTGGCCAAATATTATAGTTTCCTGTGCATATAATATCATTTTTTCACATTGGAAGTTTGTGTATTTATGGTAGCACATTAAATATACATCTTAAGCTAGCAAGCTTTTTCATATTTTTGGACGTACAGACAACTTCGTAAACTTTATGGAAGTCGAAACACATTATTAATTACAAAATATGGTGGGATATATATAGTTATAACGGTAATAGGTGAATTTTTACACAAAGATGCATTAAAGATGTTTTGTAAGAAAACTAACATTTGTAAAAGACCATTTTAAATACATAAATATGACAAGAGCTCCAATAAAATCGCATAACTGTCGGTTCCATTCATACTGATGTGCTTTGATATTTAATTGAAGTAGATATTTATTTTATGTAATGTTATGGTTAAGTGTTTAACTTATTTAAGTGTTTTTGTCGTCAGCTTAAATTTAAATGTTATTAAAGTATAAACTTCTAGTTTTACTCGGTAGTCAAAGTGTACTGGTCCGCCCACAAGTTAATCAACAAAAAAATCAATATTCAAGCTTTACCATATCAATAAAATTTATTTACCAAACAATCTCTGTTGTCGATCTAAAAGTCATAGTGAATTTCCACAAATATTCAACTCCAAATACCACAATTGACAATACATATACTGCTGTAAATACTGCACATGGAACCATAAACTTGCCAAAGTCAATATTGCTACTAAAGTCTTTAAACTCCTCTGTATTCAACTTTCCGTTTAATTGATATAAATAGGCGATGTTTGCCCACTCATCCCACTTATCGAGTAACCCGCTACATTTTATTCTTGACGCTGTCAATAATAACCAGTGTCTATTGGAAACATGCATTTCCCATATGTCAAATGCATGATGCACAGAATCAGGTAAAGTGTAGCACGTCGCTGTGTTTCTCTTTTCAAATGCCTTCTCTCCCACTTTTTTAATTAAGGCCATATTAACAGCAAGATTAACGGCATATGCTGGAAATAAAATCTTCTCACGTATAAACCTTTGAGTCCAAAATATTCCCCAGTTAGCAGTAAAGTAACTATCGTTTATCAGATGATGCACTCCTAAAGCCCTAAATTCCGCTCCAAAGAATGATTCAAATGATGATCCAATATAGTCATCTGGGTTCCACATAAACTTGTATCCTGCCATTAGTGCTTCTGGTAAACTTTTAAGTATTTTGGGTGGAGAAGGTACAGTTATCACGCTAACAATTGAGTTTTCGTACAATGTCAATGTTGCAGATGCCAGCCAAAGAATAGTGATTGCGACAATTTTTCCATTTTTTGCGCCGTTACGTATAAATGATTGTCTTGATATTATGGCTACTACCGTCATTAAAACGGCCACTGAAGCTTTTAAATCTGTTTGGTTCACAGTTCGACTTCGTTTATTGTACAGCCATGCAAGTAAAATAAAGCCTGTAACTGACTGAACCCAAAAACCTGGTGTAAAGCCAAGCGTCCAAACCCCAATGTCCAGATTTGGTTCCCTTTGTACTTTATTTTGCTCACAGTATATTGGAAACATAACGTGACTGGACAAAAACAAACGACCTCTAGTATCATAACCTATTAACTCGACTGGGTCATGGGGTCCCATTGTTCGAGTAAGAAAATACTCAATATCATCTGCAAGTTCCAATATTTCTGTGATTTCTTCCGGACGAGTTCTGTCGTGAATTATTAGTGTAGCATTGTGCACGATGGATAGATAAATTGCGGACATGGTTTCACTTCCACAATGCATTGAATAGTTGGATTGGAAATACACAAACCGTAAACACGCGTAGTGATCATCTGCAAAGATTTTGAAGTAATCTGGTGTCTGTAATCGAACTAGCACTAGACCTTGCAATGTACGTCCACTACTGTTCCATTGCAGAGTTTTAAACAGTTGCCAGGGTGTACTCCAAATAGTTGTGTCAAGCTCGAAGTCTTCATTGATACCCAAAGTATAATATGCCAAAAAACTTAACGAGGGACATCCCACTCTGACTGGAGCTATTGGCTCAAGCTTAAGATAGTAGGTAGGGTTGCAACGTTCGTTTATATTGCTCCTATAATCGGACAACCAAAAGAACAAACTTCTTTCCGAAAATATTTGACGATGAAATGTCTGATAAATATGGGATGAGTTTTGAAGGATATTTATATCCTTTATACATGTATTCGGAGCCATAACTATTGCGTAAGGTTGAACGAATTTCAAAATCCATGAATCCAAAGTTGAATTGCTAGAATATCCTTTTGTTAGAGATACACCAACAAACGATCGGAAACCAAAAATAATATCAGAATTTAGGGAGTAGATTAAAATCAAAAACGATGCTGATATTTGGGAAATTGGATAATCAACAGCGAAAATATACTCACTGACAGTATTATTTTCCATGATTCGAAGCACTTTGGTAAGTATTAATGTTGCCGTACAAATGCACTCCTTTTTGGTTTCTAAAATGTCTAGTGACTTTAACCATGCACAGGAACAACATGTTTTTGAATGTCAATAATTGAATATAAAATATTTTTTATGCGCCAATATTAAGTCAACATTATTAAAATGCAAAGCAAAAGTTTTTCAACAGTAATAGTTGTTTGCAGTCTTCCAAAGTATCTTTTTACAATGAATAGCTAAAAAAATAACTTCAATGTCAAATTTAAATAAACTCTATAAATCAAAGTATTTAGTTGCTTTTACTTTTAACGAAACGTACAGGTAATAAATGCAGACCACGAGTTTTGGTAGTCAGTAGTTTTGTGAGTGTCAAAACCGTCGTTTTAATTGACGTAAAGCCTTGCACTTAATTGTAATTGATTGGACATTTAAAAAATACAGCTGCTTGAAAACAAATATTTGTCTAAATACGTAGATCGTCATAGATAAACGTAAATGCATTTAATCATTAATAACTAAGATTAGATCTGATATTTGGGAAATGTTGCTAACTGTTTGGTAAATAATCTATTAATATCTGCAAACTGTTAACAGACAGAACGTGTATTTTCTTTGAAATCTGTTTACGTTATTATAATTTAAAATCATTTTCAAATTTAAAATGAATTCAGATGTGGAGAATCGTTTAGCTTACCCAGTGAATGTTATGGAGAAAATGGGAAATAAAAGTAACTTATGTCTATGATTTTTTGGTGAAAAGAATCTTGGTGAACAAAAATAATGTACCTTAGTAAAATATTTTTTTCTGAGCATGTGTAAATGTGTAAGGAAAATTAAATCATCAATAACCAGTTTTAAAATGTTTTATGATGAAGCTCTATGATTTGAGAACTATCAACTGAAAACCAATGTAGTACAAAAATGTACATAATTATGTATATATTTACAATTGAAGTGAATTCAATTTGACACAAAAACAAAATAAACTTTAGAACACATTAAGAACTTAACGTAACATATTCTAGTATATTTGTGAATTCGAAAAAAAACATATTGCTAACTTTGAAAACGTTTGCAAAATTTTCATTATCACGTTCAGGTAGTTAATTCAGACGGACTATCAAGCGAGACCAAAAATTGATTACTCGTTTATTGATTTCTAAAGTTCTTGAGGTAGAAACCATAAAAGCAATAGTACATAAATATTTGTAAGTACATTCCTAAGCTAACCTTGAACTTATTCTTTTAGAAATTCGTAATAACATTTCACAATACTTCTGCAATAAAAGCTCCTAATGACAAAGAGTAAAATGCTACAAACATGATACAAGGTACCATAAACTTGTCAAAGTCAATAACACTACTTGTATCTTCTTTAAATTCTTCCGTACTCAACTTTCCGTTGGTTTTATACATGAACGCTATGTTAGCCCACTCATCCCACTTATCAATCAAGCCACTGGCCATAATCCTAGATGCAGTCAATATTAACCAATGTCTACTTGCCGAATGTATTTCTAAAATATCCATGTGTCTGTGGACCATGTCTGGGATAACATGACATACAGCCACATTTTTCTTTCTAAATACCCAATAACTTTCAGCGGCTTCTTTAATTTGTGCGATGGTTGTAACAAGATTCACATCATACGCACCAAACAATAGCTTCTCATTTACAAATCTTTTAGACCAAAATATTGCCCAGTCTGCAGTGACATAGCTATCATTTATGAGGTGGTATATGCCTAAAGTCTTAAATTTAGGTTCCAAAAATGACTCAAACGAAGAGCCAATATAATAATCAGGATTCCACATGAACTTGTACCCGGCGTTCAACGCATCTGGTAAAGTTTTAAAAATCGGAGGTGGAGAAGGTACGGTGATAACACTGACAATCGAGTTTTCATATAATGTCAAAACTGCAAAAGCTAACCATACGATCGTGATTAGAACTATTCTTCCATTTTTTAAGCCACCGCGTATTACTGCTTGCCTTGAAAACATGGCTATTACAGTCAACATAATTGTTCCTAATGATTTTCTGTTATTTTTGTTAATAGTTAATTTATTGTATAGCCAACCAAGAAATGTAATTCCTAGCAACATCTGCAGCCAAAATGTTGGCACAAAGCCATGTACCCAAACAGAGGCATCCAACTTGAATTCCTTTTTGATTTTAGCTTGTTCGCAGTATATTGGAAACATGTCATGGATAGATGAAAATAATTTGTCTCTTGTATTGTGACCAGGTAATTGGATGGGATAACTCGGTCCAACTGTACGAGTAAGAAAATACTCGGGGAGTTCCAATATTTCAGTATTTTTTCCGGAGCTTGTCCGATCGTGGATTATTAGGGTTGCGTTATGTTCCAGGGAAATATAAATTGCGGACATGATTTCACTCCCACAGTGTACAGAGTAGTTTGATCGAAAATATACGAAACGTAGACAAGCGTAATGGTCATTTGCAAAGGTTTGAAAATACTCAGGTGTAAGAAGGCGAATCGTCACAAGACCATTTAGTATACGACCATTTCTATTCCACTGCATAGGTTTATATATTTGCAAAGGATAATGCCAAATATTATTGTGGGCTTGAGAATTAGCAACATTGCATTCAAAATTAGCTTTGAAATTTAATGAGGGGGCACCAATAAACACTGCAGGTATTAACTTTAATTTGAAATAATACGGCGTTTTACAAGGTCTATTTTTATTTACTAGATAATCACCCATCCAAAAGAACATGCTTCTTTCAGAAAATATTTGACGATGGAAAGTTTGGAAAAATTGGGACGAGTTTGGAAGCAAATGTATCTCCTGTAGGAAGGTTTCATGAGTCACAACAATTTCGAAAGACTGGCAGAATTTTAAAGTAAAGGAATTAAAAGTTGAAGCGTTGTAATCTTCTGTTAAAGATAATCTTACAAATTGTCGTAATTTAAAGTTGGTATCGGTGCTTACGGAGTACAGTAAGAGAAGAAACCGTACGGGTAATAGATGAACTCTGGGATCCATTGAAAATGACAAAGTGCCGTAAGGACTTATTTGCATTATTATGTCAAATTGGAAGGATCAAATACTCCTACAATACTTTCAAAATGAAATGGTTTGGTTGTAATGAAATGAAATATATGACGTTTGGGGCAATATTTGAAGAACAGACATTAAACTGTTACGTTTTAGTTATAAACTGAAGACTGGTCTTGGTCATATTTTGAGAGGACTGTATTTTCATTTGGCACTAACCTAATACTAACTGTATGAAAAACATTTCTCTAACAACAGGCTAAAAGGTTTTCATATTGATTTCGCAATACAATAAAAAAACAATTTTGATATTTGTTACTTCATACGTAATTTTTCGTCATAAGCTATACTTAGGTTGAACTTCAAATTCGATTGGTATATTTTTTGATAGCAAAACTTTTATTAATCAAGATAACCAGGCACAATTTTTAACATTATTGATAGTGCTTTTGAGAAAGACTGTTAAATGAAAGTTATTATGACGTTATAAGCGAAAATATGAATAAACCATTAAGATATTGTTGGAATGCTTTCAAAATTATTAGCTTTGAATTTGTATGATCAATGTATCTAAAAATATGTTCGTTAAAAGTTCAGTAATTTGATAAAACGTAGAAATTTCGTATTTTAAGTAAGTTAAAACGTTAGAAAACTGTTTTTACAAGCTTTTCTTAGACTCTTATTCTACTTTGGTCGCTTTTATATTTGAGAGCACTCGCCTATTGTAATTTGGGTTGAAGAAATAAACTTACAGTGGTACATAAAAATTGTTAGTTCACTCATTCTGCAAGGTAAATTATGAAAAGTTTAGTTTGCAAATATGATCAGCGTAAACAAAAGCTTTTTAAATATCCATATGCTGTTTGATTTGAAAGGAGACCATTGTTAACAGCTATTTTTAGAATGTACTCAAAAAATTCAAAGTATCACTATTGTTTGTATTTAATGGTGTTATTGTCAGCAAGTAACCACATAGTTTTGCAAATTATTTATAGCATATCTTTATTAGAAAAAATTACGGAAACTTGTTCAGTTTAAAATACCTTTGTTTAACCTGGTACAAATATTTGAACATATTGTCTTCAATTTAATATTGAGCCCCTAAAATGTTTTGGAGTTTTTTTTAACAGAAGACTTGCAAACATTAGAATACTATATTTTGTTTCTAAATTCCAAGAAGTTTGTTAAATTATTACAAAAATGTTATAAAGCCAAGTACTTAAACTGTAATATTAGTGACGGATTTTTTTTGATTGTTTCAAAATACATTGTACAAACACAAATATTACAAGTATTTGATCATGTTGTCTTTAATGTATTTAATATTGAACTGCTACAAAGCTTTGGAGTTTTTTGAACAAGAATTCAAAAAATTAGGTGTCTTTTTAATCATAATAAATGTATTAAATGTAAACCTAACTCTTATAAAACTTAGCGCTTGTACTTAAATATTTGTAACAGAAAATATCTCGATTGGACCAAAAGGCGTTGTTTAAACAAGAAAATGTTTAGTACAAATATGCGAAAGCAAGCTTTAGGAAGACAATGATGAATGAATGAATTTTAAATTTGTAAAGAATACTTCAGCGTATAAACTGCTATATACTCAATTCACAAAGTAAAAACATATAAATCCTTTTTCTACAGAAGTATGTTTTACTGACTATTTTTTTTCTCTTTTTGAAAGCAGTCTTGCATAACTATTTGACGCAGTCGTGTGAAAATTTCTTTCTCACTTAAAAAAATAGAATCTATTTGCAAGTGTAGTGCTTCAAAAAATTTAAGGAGGGGCTACCCACTCTAACTGAAGAGATTAGTTTGAGCTCAAGATAATATAAAGTTCTTTAAAGTTAGTGCATATCACTACTATATTTGGTCACCTAAAAGAACATGCTTCTTTCCGAACATATTTGGCGATAAAATGCCAGATAAATTTGTGATGGGGTTTGAAATATAAGTGTTTCTTTTTAACAGCTATTCGGAGCCATAATATTTGCGTAATATTGAACAAATTTAATACCCCTTGATTCCAGAGTCGAATTGCTAAAATATTATTTTGTTACAGATACTTGAACGAATGGTCGAAACTTAAAAATAATTATTTTCCATGATTTGAAACACGTTAGTAAATGTGAAAATGTATTACATGTACACTTGCTTTTAACTTCTTAAATGTCTAATACAGTTTACTTTGAATGATAAAATGTACTGAAGACGTAAATAAATAAAATTCATATACTGAGTGATAAGCAAATATATAGTACACATGATAAAATGCAAAGCACTAGCATTCTAATCGTTATAATTGTTTATTTTAAACTCTTTACATATACTTCACTAAACTTAACTTCATTTATTTGTTATAACGACGTTGAAAAATTGTTTCGTTTGCTTAGCCGATGACAGGCACTAATGTACAGACAAATTAAATAACTAATCAGACACTAACACTCTTATCATAATATTTAAATTTATGACATGCAATAAAATGTTTTACCCGACAAGCCAGACAGACATGAAATTTGAGCGAGTCTGTTTTGGGCAAAGGCGAATTTCTATTTTATATAACGAATTACGAAGCTAACCATGTTACAACTTTGAAAAGCATGTAACATCCGTACAGTTATGATATAACGAAATAGAAAAATGCACTTAATTTCAGAAACTAAACGTGGAAGGCCATTAGACGCAGAAAAGCTTTAAACAAGCTAAATGGTAGAAATTGATAGTTTTCTAGCATAAAAACCATAAAATTTCATTTTATTCAAAGAATCGTATTCATAATATGTAGTACAGACAAGCAAATCTTTGCCAGGAAATTCCCCCCTAAAATATTTTTTCAAAACTTTAAACCACTACTTATGCATATTTTGGTACCGAGGCGAACCAATTTGTGTATTTTTACAAAACAGCTTCGCAATACGCTTCGCAATTCCTATAAATGTCTAACCTAACATAAATATTTGAAGCCGCCGTAGAAATATTTTCATTATATTAAACCCGCTGGTATTGCAATTTGATCTGTTCACAGGTTAAACTTTACTAATATGCATAATTTTGGACCCGAAATTAAACCAAATTTGTTTATTCTTACAATGCGGCTACGCAATACGCTTCGCGATTGCTACAAGTGTCCAAGCTAATTAGTCCCCGTTGAACATTTTTCTTAAAAATGAACCAGCATTTGCTGCTATAATCTTGTGATCTGTCCACAGGTTGAATTTTACTATTTTGTATAATTTGAAGACGCCATTAGGGGGTAAGGTTTTGACCCGAGGCCTGTTCAGGAAAGTTGATCTACTATGAACCCTCTATCGAAATATGCTCATAAGCTAAAATGTGACCTTGTGACCCCAACTGAACCCCAGGGGTTAAGGATTTGACCCGTGGTTTCTTGACAAAAATTGATCTACTATGAACCCTCTTTCGAAATATGCAGTAATTTTTTTTTGCTCATAAGCCAACATGTGACCTTGTGACCCCAGGGGGTTTGACTCCGGAAGCTGAAAACCACTAACGATGAAGCTCTTGACCTGAGGAGTCCGTGTACCAAGTTTGAAGAGAATCGGTCAAACCGTTTTGAATTTAGAACTCGTACAGACGGACAGACAGACAAAGAAACTAAATGCATAACTACTATTTCATCTTCGATTCATCTGCGTAATAATATACTATTTTTGAAACAACATCATATAGACCTCTAACGAAATCATGTGATGTGTGTGTTGTTCTTTTCTCACCGGTTGACTGGAAAATTTCAGGTAGCTCGCGCATGTTGAACAGCATGCATATGCAACTTGACATTTGTGTGCGCAAAGAAACTTTTGTTTTTGTTTCAGTTTTTTATATTAAATCAGAATTACACTCCAGCTAGCATACAAAATTCAACATAAATGATGACTAGAGTAACACTTGTTCCTCTCCACAACCCTTCTTATTCCATCTTTTTCTTATTGCATCTTGCATTCTGTCCTGTATTACATGAAAAAGATTTTCCTTTATTTTGTGCACTAGGTTCCCTTTGCTAGCAGCATTAACCCAAGTCAAAAGCCACTTTCAGCGCACAGGTGGCTTGTTACTCTTTTTTGTCGGTTTACTTTGATTCTTGAACAATAACAAACAGGTAAATTTCTGTTTTGTGGTTAATATGTGTCAAGTTGTATTAGCTGGATGCATTTATATTGTATAAACTTTTTGACAGTTAACTAAAGTATTTAATTTGTAAAATCATATAAGTGCACCAACTACTTCGTTGCCATTAGTTGCTTATAAGCTTTTATGTTAAAAACTTTAGAGATAATAATTGAACAAAAACAATGGATCAAGATTCCGATTTACTTTTGACTATTGTCCCAGAAGTAGTTAGTTAAAAACTAAAATATTAACTTATAAATTTTTAATTTACACCGATTCAAATATTTCACTATCATAAATAAAATTTACATTCTAATATGCTTTGAATTTCAGGTATGGATGGAGGTTTTTAACAAGTGTGCTCAATATAAACGTTATAAGGACATTGAAAATGGAATAAACTCCTCACTCTTTTTCCGCAACTTGCTAAAGAAGAAAAGAACAACAATGTTGTTTCCCAATATATTCCCAATTTTCCGTCCAAAATACGACGAGTACTGGCACAAAGCCAACAATGACAAACCTGAAGACGAAAGAGATGGCAACAAAAATTCAGACTCTAAACATTCCTTCCTCTTCAAAATGCGCTTAACCTGCAAAACCTGGAAAACTGCAATAAACGACTATCATCAAAACTTGAGTCATCAATACAAGCTTGGAAATGATTATTACCCGGTGAAACTTGGATACCAAAATTTTGTGCCTTTTGATTATGGTTTCGATTCCCAAGAAAACTTTGAGTTTTTCAGGGATCAAAATTATGATTATGGAGATAATTGGTGCAGAGAGATAATTGGTAATGATAAACAAAATACAGCAAAACGTTTTATAAATCACTACAGTGGAACACATAATACGTCAGTGAACCCATTTAATGAAAGATCAATCGAAATATCAAATGATGGTGACTTTAACAAAGGCCTTGCAAATCAAAAAGACTATGAATTTTGGGATGCTATAACAACCATTCTTGAGAAGTACGGAGAATTTATCTGGTATTGTTATATTTTGCTTTCGGATAAGTTCCCGACACGGGTGGAATATTACCGACGAATAAAACAGTGGCTTGAACTGTTGCCAAATGTGAAAGTGCTTCAAATATCTTACAACGTTTCCTATCCTTCAAAACGTGAGCTAATTCAGCTTAAAAAGGAAATTCTGGATAAGCCATTGCCAACTTTGAAAAGTTTAAAGTGTCTCAAAATTCGCAATGTGCCTGATCCCATTCTAAACGAGCTTGTAAAACAAAACAAGGAAAATTTGAGATCGGCGGATATTCAAAAGGAAAAGCGTCAAGTTGAATACGACATAATATCAGTACCATTGCCAAATTTAAAAGAACTTTCTTTGGAAGTATGGTCAATAAATGAAATCAGGAAGTTGAATAATTGGAAGCTGGAGAAAATACATTTGGATCGTGATTGGGATGCTGGTTTCATGAGTTGGGCCACACTTTTCAAACTTATCAAACAAAAATGGGGTGATACTTTAACCGATCTGATGATCAACTTGTCTGGAGCGATGAAAGAAAGTGAAAAGAAAAATCTGTGGAAACGTCTTCTTTCATCGGAACATTTTAAACTTGAGTTGCCAAATATAAAACGTTTCAAGCTTATCGTTGCGAATAAAACTCCAATTGATTTTATTCTTCCAATGAAAAATAGTTTGGAAGTTTTAGAGCTTGCTTACCCTTACATGATAAGAAAACCTAAATATGGTGAAGAAAGCGAAGAGTATCTGGAAGACGAACAAATGAAACTGTTCAGTCAACAAATTGAAATAGTGGGTTATGAAGATAGACTGTACGACTCTAACATTTGGGAATTATTTCCGAAACTGGAAAGAATTCAAGTTTGGGAGGAATATGAGGGGATGGAATCCATTTCACATGTTGATTGGGTGTACACACGGGAAGAGTGGGAAAGGAAAATGAAAGTAAAAAGCTTGTTATAGTGCCTGAGGAAATGAGAAATCTTTGTTAAATATTTATACATATATGAGAACAATAATACATAGTGTCAAATTTGAAAACAGAAAAGATTTTTTTTATATTTAAATAATGTATACGGTTTATAATTTTTTGGATAAATATTCTTAATAACTCTAGTTTAAGTAAGGAGGTACGAAATTAAAATTTGTATACCTTAATCTTCCTTACTATAATAAAATATGCTTTAAATTTTATAGTTATCTGGGTTTTTTTTCTTGTAGGTTAATTTTTAGACATATTTCCTTTACAGAAGTGCAACGTATTATTTGTTATAGAAATAGTATTTACTAAACTATCCATATTTGTAATTACGAAATTTTCTGGTTAAAAAAAATCTAACATTTTTATAAAGATATGGTACAAAGTGTTTGTAGCAAATTTGACACTATAAATTATTTATCTACTAGAGACAAATTAGGAAACCAAAAAGCTCATATTTGTTAATAACTTTGTTCTGAGTTTATTATCTTGTTAATACTAAGTTGTACTAACTGTTTTTAAGTTGAAAAAACAATAGTTATTATATCAACCTTATTTATAAATAAAAATTACTATCTCAAGATTAATTTAAAATAAAGTTGTTTCCCATTCAAGAACTTTATTGTTGCCTAATTAATATTCTAATGTTGACATTCAACTAAATGTTCACCCTTCCTTAAGATATACTGAATCATTAAATACGGAGCGATCTTTTTCTTGGTTTCATTTCATAATTAAGTATTTCATCATAAATGTATTTTTAAATTATCATAGTTTATTAATAAAAAGAATAAAATCAGGAGAAAAATTGTAATCATTGAGCACTCTTACTAAAATATCAAGATAATTTTAAAGATTTCTTATGTTATAAGCATAAGCAGCATAATGAATTTACATGTATTTACCTTTTAAGTATCAAATAAAAAATGTGATCGAGAAAAAATAGTATTCCTATTTGTTATAAAACTGGGATTAAAAGACAATATAATTTATTTTTCAATTACAAATATTAGCATGTTGAATATGTATTTGTAGCAATATTTTGTTGACTGCAATTTTCATCCAACTCATTGTTAGTTCACAAATGTGAAACAAAGAAAGCCGGTTTTTGAAGAAGAGCCACATTCCACATACATGCAATAAACAAAATAGCTTAGGGCAACATCCATCCACTCATTTCTCTAACGCATGGTAATTTGAGAGCAGAGAAGCAAAGAACAAAAATGCTGTTTTTTAGGCTACTGTGGATGTTTATCACTATAAAGATTATTACCATAATATCAATATAGTGGATCACTTATTTGTGAACACCTGTTACCAATTTCGTGTCAGCTAGTTCACTCCTTTTTACATTGTAAGTATACCCTCGTGTATAAAAACCACATATTTTTGATTTATTTGGATGATGAAAAAAGCTCGAGCCACTATAGTTTTCATATAAAAATACTTACTATTCACTTATTCTGCAGCAAAAGAAAATATTCTTAAATTAAAAACGTAAATCGTTAAAAACGGTTTAATCAGTTAAGCGTTTGTACGTTATTACAACATGGAATCTGATTCTGAACTACTTTTGGACAAATTTCCCAGCGAAGTTAGTACAGCTTTTAATATTTTTATAAATCGAATTAAAATTGTCAGTAATCGCCTAGTCAAAAAAATTAGTATGTTCCCAAGCCAAGTTTAGTAATAATTCACATGTTTATATTTCAGATTTGGATGAAAGTTTTTAATAAGTTTGAAGAGAAAAAATGTTATGCTGACATTGAGAACTCTATCAACTCCTCCAACTTCTTTCGAAATTTACTCCAAAATACAAAGACGACTATTTTATTTCCCAAAGTATTTCAAGTTCTGCTTCCAAAGTACGAGAAATCTTACGAAGAGGAATACCACGAAGATGGACGAGAAATTACACGAAACGAAAATAATTCGGACAGTTCAGAAAGTGATGATGACGAGTTTCCACATTCAAGGCCACGAAGGAAACAAACAAAAAGACAAATTTTGGGTAGCAATCTCTATTCTTCCCGACAAACCCCCATTTTAAAAATGAGAGAAATTTGTAAAAATTGGTGCCACACCATTGATCATCATTACCAAAATCTTGACTATCACTTCAAAATGGAACATGATCATCATCCAGTTGCTAAAGGAATAGAAGATTATTCAGACTCTGAAGATGATGGTGATGGATCAACTGATGAATGGGATGAAGTTGAGGTTGAAAAAGTGGATGGAGAGGAGTGGTCCAATGAACAATTTAACTGTTGGGAGTACAAGGATGCTCTACAATTTATAAAACACTACAAAAATACACATCCACTTGAAGGTATCCCTAAAAATCCATTTATTGGAAGATCAATATCGATCGGTGAGGGATCACCGGGTAGCTTTTTTCACGAATTTCACAATGCACGTGCTAACCGAAAGGATACCACATTTTGGAATGCAATCACATCAATTCTTGAGAATTATGGAGAGTACATTTGGTTTTGTGAATTAAATATTCGAGATAAATTCCCTTCAAGAGTGGAGTATTACAGGCAGATTAAGCAGTGGTTGGCTCTAATGCCAAATCTGAAATGTTTGGATTTTTCATATCAATTGAGAATGCCTGATAATCAATATCCGACAACGGTGGAGTTAAACCTGCTCAGGTTTGAGATTGACGGAAATCCTTTGCCCGAAATGGGAAATCTGATGTTCTTGAAAACTCGCAGGGTTCCTTCTCCAATTTTTAATGAGCTTCTGAAGAAAACTTGTGGAAAATTGGAAATGTTGGAAATAGGAAAAAATAAGTGCCAAATTGGACATGATATTTATTCTGTTGAAATGTCGAATTTGAAACAGCTTTCCATACAAGTTGGTTCAATTGAGGAAATAAGAAGGATGGATGATGTGGGAGTAAAGTGGAATCTGAAGAAATTATATTTGGATATTGACAAGGAAATGGATTTTATAAATTGGTCAACAATTTTTAAATTGATTAAAAACAAATGGAGTGATACACTGACCAATTTGATGATCAATTTGCCAAAAGCAAAGAAAAAGGCTGAGAGAACAGAGCTATTGAAAGATTTGTCGACGGATAAATTTGAGCTGAATTTGCCAAACGTGAAACGTTTTAAATTGATAATTTCTAACCAGACTCCAATCGATTTTATTTTGCCGATGAAAGATAATCTTGAAGTTTTTGAGATTGGATTTTTATATAAATGTGCAACGCGAAGGAAAGATGGGGAAGAACAAACGAGGAATAATAATCAGTTAATTAAGCTTGTTGGGTATGAGGGAAGATTTTATGAATCGAATATTTGGGAACTTTTTCCAAAGTTGGAACGGATTCAAGTGTGGTATGAAAATGGTGGTCAAATTTGTTGGAAGTCTGTTGATAATTTGTACACAAGAGAAAAGTGGGAAGTTAAAAACAAAAAAATGGTGAATTCATGAACAACAAAAACCAAGAAGAGAAATCTTATGGTTTACTATAATCTATAGTGAAAATAAAAGTAAAATCATTAACTCAACTTTCTAGGGGTTTGGGTAAATTTTGGGTAAAGGTGTTGATTAATGACAATAAGTTGGTTATAATGGTGTGGTTTATTTTTTAACAGACTAGAAATAAATGAGATAAGTAAAATGGAATAGAATGAAAACAAATATTTTTTTGCTGTGGATTTATCGTATTTATAAGGTTTGTGCCATACAGATTTCAATGCATGAATATCGATAAAATTTATTAATGTCTAATTTTTAGAACACTTTAAAATTATAATTTTGTTCAAGCCAGGAATAAATGATTCAAATCGATAATAAAGTAATATTTCTAAGCTAATTGGGCACATATGTAATTGTGAATTAAACACTACGAATATGTTGATAATGGGGATTATGTAAACATAAATAGAATATTATCTAAGCAAAATATCGTTGGGAATGTAACTTGAATTTGAATAAATACTATTATTGTTGGTAAATATTTTAGAAGATTATGTGATTAAATTCATGATTATACACTTTTATTACATCACTTGTTTCGCGTGTGGTTTTTTAGTTGACCAAATGTATTAAATTTTTTCTCTCTCTGCTTGGTGACACCAGTTATTATTATATTGTATTGAAATTTGCATTTTTATAATAAAGTAATAATATTTTTCTTTGAATTTGTTTCTTGTTTTAAATTTTTTAACTTCTATTTAGGATAAAGTTGAAATAGAAAACAAGTACGTCACAAACGAAACCTGCTTTCTGTAGAAATATTATCTTATGAACAGAAACCCCAATGACAACTTGTTGCATTCGAAATGTAGGAATAGTTTATGTATAATAAATTGTACTTAAGTAGTAATGTACACATAATGAACGAATTGTAACATTTGTAAAATTTCAAGTTTGATTGAGAGATTAAAATTTTAGTATTCAAGTTGACACAGTTAAGCAAGACAAACAAGTAAAAAGTTTATAGAGAGCGTATACTCAAGAAAATCTTTATCATACATGGTATATTTTATGCTTTGCTCCCAAATTTAATTATTTCATACCAGAATTTTTTCTTGAAAATTCCAAGCATTTCCGCACAAAACGAAGCAATTGCCAGAATGTAAACAAATGCAAATAGTGAACATGGTACCATGAATTTATCAAAGTCAATTGCATCGTCACCTCCTATTTGTTTCACCGTATTAATTTTTTCTTTGATTTCGTATAAATAGGCTATATTAGCCCATTCGTCCCACTTATCCATTAATCCACTATCAATGATTCTAGATGTTGTCAATGTTAACCAATGTCTATTGGAAACATGCATCTCCAAAATGTCCATATGCTTATGAACGGAATCTAATATGGAGTGACATATTACACCATTTTTCTTTCCAACCACCTTAGCTTCTGACGTCTTCTTAAATACAGCCTTGTTTACAACAAGATTAATATCATATGCAGCATACAACAACTTTTCATTCAGAAATCTTCCATTTCTAACACTTCCCCAATCGGCAGTGTTATAACTATCATTTATAAGGTGATGTAATCCTAAAGCCTTAAATTCGGACCCAAAAAATGATTCGAATGAAGATTCAATATAATCACTGGGATTCCACATGAACTTATATCCATCTTCCAAAGCATCTGACAATGACTTCAGAACTTTTGGTGGAGGGGGTACAGTAAGTATGCTGACAATCGAGTTTTCGTACATTGTCAATACTGCTATAGCAAACCAAATCATTGAAATTCCAACCAGTCTCCCACTTTTTGTATTATTATTCATGAGAGACTGATTTGTTATTACGACTACCAGCGTCATAAATATGTTAACCAATCGGGTTTCTTCATTTCTGTTGATAACTTCAGCTTGTTTGTTGTAAGCCCAAGCCAGAAATGTGAAACCGAAAAATATCTGGATCCAGAATTCAAGCACGAAACCTTGTGTCCAAACTAGTATATCGGAATTTGGCGCCTTCTTTGCCTCGTTTATTTCGCAATATATCGGAAACATATCGTGAATCGATGAGAACAAACGATTCCTGGAATTATGACCTATCAATTTGACAGGATCATTTGGTCCCACGGTTCGAGTAAGAAAATATTCGAGGTTATAGGAAAGATCCAATATTTGTGTAATTTTCCTTGGATTTGTTCTATCGTGGTTTATTAGTGAAGCATTATGAGTTTGCGAAAGAAATATTGCTAACATGATTTCACTTGCGCAATGTAAGGAATATTTTGATCGCAAAATGACAAACCGTACACATGCGTAGGGATCGCCATGAAACTTTTTAAAATAAGGTCGTGTACCTAACCGAACTAGCACAAGACCTTGCAGTGTGCGGCCATTACTGTTATATTGCAGACTTTTAAATATATGCCACGGAGTTGCCCAAATAGAAGTGTGCATTTGTGTATCTGTGTTTTTGTAAATAAATTGCACAGAAAAACTTAAAGAGGAAGCACCTAAAAATATTGGTGACAGTGGAATAAGTTTGAAATAATAGAAAAGCTTACAAGGCTTAATGACTTCTTGCCGATCATTAGCTAACCAAAAGAATATGCTTCTTTCGGAATCAATTTGTCGATAGAACATCTGATAAAATTTTGAGAAGTTTCTAAGAACAAGTACATCTTCTAAATAAGTATCCGGAGCTATGACTATTTCGTAAGGTTGAGTAAATTTAAAAATTCCAGATTTTAGTGAAATGTGATACGCTTCTGTTAAAGATAGTCCTACAAACGATCGTAAATCAAAATTTGTTTTGGTACTCAACCTGTAAATTAAAACAATAAAATTTAATAATGTATTTAATGCTAGGTTTTCAACTGGAAATGTATATTTACTAAAAGGATTTGTCTCCATGTTAGTTTAAAAAACAACTTACGTATCTCTATCAAATAAATACTTCTAATGAATATGATTTTGGCTTAAACTATCAAGATTTTATTTGAGGCAAATTAAGAAAAAGGCGTAACATAAATTCCGTTACGTAAATATGTTTGTTTACTGGCGTGTATATTTGTAGTAATTTATCTGCGAATACTAACTGCAGTAGTAAAGTTGCTAATAGTTATTCAAAATTTATGCAACACGAAGAACAGAAGGTGAAAAGACAAGTTTTCGTTTACTTCGCAAGAAATTTCAAAACTTTCACGACCGTTTTTTTGGTGTGTAAGATTGTCAAAGTAAAGGACTTAACGAATTCAGTGTGCAATATTTTACTCTACGCTTAGAAAAATATAATTATTTCTTGTCCAAGTATACACGCGTTTTCCATTTAGATAAGACTAGAATAACCATAGAACTAATTAATTTGAATGTTTATGAATATAGTCTTGCAACTCAGCAAAAAACCCTTAGTCTAAATAAGTATTGACGTATGAATTTTATGTTTAAAGGGGACATTTTAAATCATAGTACTCTCTCAAAGTATTTTGTCCTCAGAAATGTTCTTTAAATTAAACTTCAAAGAAACCTGACAGCGTCTGTGCTGGTTCTCCTTCATCACTCCAGATGAAGGATTTTTATTCGAACATTTTATTTATTTAAATCTGTCATCGGTAGTGAAGAAGTAGCACCAGCAAAGAGACTGAAGTTTCTTTAGTTTAATTAAAAACAAATGTTCTTTTTGAATAGTCATTGAGTTCATTTCAGAATTCAGTTCTTGCTTCATTCACTCCTCCTTTTAGACAGTAAAATTTCTCTTAGACAAAAGCTGTCAATAATTTATAGATGGGCTTACCTTTGTATGTTAAGAACTCTTGAGTTTTCTTAACCAAGTTGTCAAAAACATTTTGTTTAGCATAACGTTTTGTATTGTCTAATAGAATAAAAAAGCCGAAGTATTTAAGGATTATTTAATAAGTAAGATGTTGCCGTGACACCGATTTACTGATTTGGTTTACTTTTGACACTAATGTAGAACACGTCTAGACGTATAATTAGGACACTCTTGAATCACATTGCCGACTAAAGTTTTTCAGGAGTTGACATATTGTTGAAAATTGGTTATCGGGCATTCATAGAAATAGCTTGCACTGGTAAATGAACAAAAACGCTTTTTAATACGAACGGTTGTCTAAATATTATCGAAGATTATTAAAATAGTTGAAACAAAATGGTCCAGATTTATACCAAATGTAATTTTTTTTCTACATCGAACATAATTCATTACAAATTCGTACATGGGATAGTTGCCATATTATTGAATTCATTCTAATTCTTTGCATAAAATCAGAATTTATTACGAGGTTGAATCAAATTTTATCGTAGTTCTAACATTATTTGTTTGTCTGCCTCTCCCTCTGTTCTTATATTACTAAGTTCAAACCGTTCAACCAATTTTTTTATAAGCTTCATCACTAGTGATTTGGAGCCCAATCGGTTTAAATGTAAAGGAGAAACGGCTAATTAACATTCCCTTTCAAGACGGTATACATAGGATAGAGCAATAGTTCAGTAAGACTAACTTAAATTTACTTCATACAGAAATGCAAAATGTCACAGACAATTCTAGTAAAAGTTCAAATTTTGTTCATATCAACCCATATGCAAATATTTACACTCTCATTGCGATTAAACCATCTAAGAAGGTTGCTTTTGGAAAAAGCAACAGTTCAGCAAGAATATACAGGTTTCTATTCAACCCTATCTGTACAAATTCATGCACAATTTAAGTGACCGTTTAAATTTAATTCATATCAATACATACGCGAAAATTAACAGTCAAATTCTGATTTTCCCTTAAAGACGGTTGCCTAGAATAATGCGTTGATTTAAAAATGATAAACACGTGTCACTTTAAATTTAGTTGCAGAAATTTACCGATAATTTACGCTACAGTTCATATTTTGTTCATATTAACCCATGTGCCAATATTTACAATCTTTTTCAGATTTCCCCCTTCAAGATGGTATATATAGGATAAAGCGACAGTTCAGGAATGCCAATCTAGTTTCAGGCTAAACAGATTTGCAGAATTTCACCGACAATTTAATCAACAGTTCTTGTTTGGTTCATATTAACCCAAGTGCAAATATCTGCAATCTTTTTCCGATTTCCCTCTTCAAGATGGTATACATAGGATAAAGCGACAGTTCAGGAATGCCAAACGGGTTTCAGGCTAAACAGATTTGCAGAATTTCACCGACAATTTAAGCAACAGTTCATGTTTGGTTCATATTAACCCAAGTGCAAATATCTGCAGTCTTTTTCCGATTTCCCTCTTCAAGATGGTATATATAGGATAAAGCGACAGTTCAGGAATGCCAAACTGGTTTCAGTTTAAACAGATTTGCAGAATTTCACCGAAAAAATTCTATTTTAGTTCATATCAACCCATGTGCAAATATTTACATTCTTATTTCAAGTTGCCCCTTCAGGACTGTCTTTGCAGAAACTCCGTCAGTCTTTGGCGAATAGTGCAACGGCTTTGGAAGTAATCGTCATGTCATCTATCATTATTTTAACATGTGATAAAGAATGACTTTATTGATTGATTTTTATTGCGGATTGGGAAGAAATATTGTGGACTCATTTTTGCTGGATATGAAGCTATTGGAAATTTTGCGACTGAAGATAAGGTCAAAATGGTGCATGAAATGTGTATCAAGATTGGTGGATTCAATAGCGCATTTGGCAAGCATCCTCCTAACGTTCCCAAGCCAATTATAAAACCATTTCAGAATTGAGGTAAGCTAAAGCGAAGAGCTCTCCAGGAATAAACTAAGGATTTACTAAACTACTTTATTACTTATCCGTAAAATTTGCATCTTTGTAAGCTTGAATGTGGACTCCGCTTGCACCAAAAATTACCAAACCTTTTAACAAAAAAGCTATTGAGAAAATCGGCAATGGCCCTGACATTTTTACACAATCGATTATCCCACAATAAGAATTTGTTGTTTCCTTTAGTTATTTAGGTACACAATTTCACTGTCAATGCTTTTTTACACAGCTCATTCAAAATAGTTTTGGATGACGTAATTAGTTTTAACGGTAAATTTTTCGTATTTCCATTACAAATCATTTCATTCAGTTTAGTTCAGACGGTAAATTGAGAAAACGCAATTTACTGAGAGTTTATTTAGTAGCATTTGACGAAATTTGCCGCTCGAAATGCCTTTCTTTTTTGCATACACATAAATAAAGCTTTCCGGTATGGAGGATTTTTTTTACGTGTGTATGCTCGTTAGGCTAATTAAATTAAATGACAGGTTGAATTTCCAGTTTCCAATGTTATAAGCACAAATTAATACAGTTGATATTAAAGTTGATAAACACACTTCCTTTAATATTGTTATGTTTATTTCAGCTGTTTACGCTAGCTCAGCAGACAAATTTGGTGTATACGTAAGAGGCAAATGAGCGGAGTAACAAAAGAGAATGAAAGCAACAAGGGTACTGACGTACACATGCTGATATTTGGTATATGTATCAAAGTATGTAGGCATAGTTTATGGATATATGTGAAAGGGTTAAAAATATATCTGATATGCCAAACTCAAGTACTCATGGAATTCTATGCGATATACATGGGCTAATTTGTTCTTTTAGAATCTATGCATTGATCAACTCACGGAACAAAGTAGCCCATGAGAACTGTTTGAAAATTTCATGAGTATTTTAGCTAGGCATAGTACCTTATTCATTTGTTTGGGAAAATTCCAAGAAAAATTTGAGAGGACTAAATACCAGCCAATTATCGTCGAGAGAAGAAAACTAATGGTAATTTCGAAGGACCTCGACTCAATCGCTTCAAGATCATTTTCGCTTTCATATGTTTGCACATTGTATATTCGTTCAAGCATGTCAAAAAATCCAAACATAAAAACTAGTCAAAATTACAGTTCAAATGTCGAGCTCAAATGCTTCAAGATCACTTTCGCTTTCATATATTTGCACATTGTATTTTTGTTCAAGCATGTCATGTCTTTAAATCGCCATAACTCGGACTCGCCATGTTTTTGCACTTACGAATTTCCGTAAACTTCTCAATATTTTCATGCTGCATCGTCGAAGCTTATCTGGAAGTTTCTACAACGAATACTTTTGGAGTTACAGAAAAAACGGTTGGAGACGTTTTGCCTAGTTATTGCTGAGTATTTCATTTTACCCGGGTAGGTACCATGTATCCGGGATCGACTCGTCGAATTCTATCAGATAAACACTTTTATTTTAAAATCAAAGAACCTCATACATGCGGCGTATTGAAAATCCCTGAACTTACACAATTAGTTTTTGATTAGACGCATTGCACATTTGATTTTTACACACAATTGAAATTTACTCAATACGCGAGCTTTAAACATTTTAAATATATTACAATTGTATGTTATAGAAAGTGTCTTCTATTTCACTCAATGAACCGAGCTTATTTAATCAAGGTGTTTAAACCATCCACGCAAATGGAAATAGTGACGTTTATTAGTCGCGTCATCATGTATTCTTAAGATGTATGTTATTATCATTACAAATTGTTAGAGTTAAATATTTAGTTGGTTTATTGTGGATATTATCAGGCTAATAAATTTAATTGTGAAGATAAAAACGCACTTACTATATTTGAGGGTGACTAAGTTTTAATGTACTAACATATTTACATATTGACAAAAGAGTAACATAAATAATGACATAAATGTTTTTGATATTGATATCTTAAATCAGCATTTATTTTAAAAGTCCCACTGCAAATGTGCTAACAATGTTTTAGTCTAATCACCAAATTATTTTAGTTTTTCCCCAAATTTTTATTATCCCTCCAAAAATAACCTCAACAATAAAGACTCCCCCAGAAACAAAATAAAATATAACAAAAAAGTAGCAAGGAATTACAAACTTGGCCAGATCAATCGCACTCTCTTTATTCAGCTCATCCTTACTTTCCAAATCACTTTCTTTACTGTTTATATTAAGTAAATACGCTAAATTAACCCAATCGTCCCATTTATCCCTTAAACCACTCGAGTCAATCCTCGACGCCGTAGAAAGTAGCCAATATCTATTTGAAGCATGCATTTCCCAAATATCCGAATGCTTATGAACCGAATTGGGAATAGTATGACATATTGAAGCTCCCTTCTTTTTAAACTCGAAATCGTCTGCTACTCCTTGTATTAAAGCAGTATTTGGAACAACATTGTCACTATAGGCTGCGAACAGTATTTTTTCTTCGACAAACCGTTTCGACCAAAATATACTCCAACCTGCTGTTATATAACTATCTTTGTAAAGTTCGTAAACACCCAAAGCTTTAAATTCAGGTCCGAAAAATGACTCAAAAGTTGCTCCCACATAATCTTTCGGTTCCCACATGAACTTGTATCCTGCTTTTAGTGCATCAGGTAAATTATTCAAAACTGTTGGTGGTGGCGGTACGGTGACCACACTGACTATTGAATTCTCATACATTATTAAAATAACTTCAGCAAACCAAAGTATTAAAAGTCCAATCATTCTTCCGTCCTTGATATCCTCTCTTATTAATGCTTGTCTTGTTACAGTTCCAATGAAAGTCATGAAAACGGTTTCGATTTCCTTAAATCCAAGTTTGGTGATTATACCAGCTTGTTTGTTATATATCCAAGCAAGTATCGTGAATCCAATAACAGATTGCACCCACAAAGCTGGTACGAAGCCTAATGTCCAAACTAGCAAGTCAGAACCGGGCTCCTTTTTGACAACGTTTAGCTCGCAGTATATCGGATACATGTCCTGGGCAGAGGAAAATCTTTGTGCTCTGGTACTATGTCCTGGTAGCTCGATAGGGTCTATAGGTCCAACGGTTCGGGTAAGAAAATATTCGATATCATCAGCAATCTGGAGGATTCGAGCGATTTCGACCGGGTTTGTTCTGTCGTAGGTTATTAAAGTTGCATTGTGTGCAATTGAAATGTAGAGGGTTGTCATTAGTTCACTGCTACAGTGTAGAGAGTAGTTTGATTGAAATGGAACAAAACGAAGACAGGCATATGTGTCATTCGAGAAATATTTGAAGTAGGCTGGAGTCTCTAAGCGGGCTAAAACGAGACCATGCAGCATTGGACCTTGGCTATTAAACTGTTGCGTTTTGAAGATGTTCCAAACACTTTTCCATATACAGGTGTATACGTCGTTTTCTGGGTTGGTTTCAGTGTTTGTGATTTCAGCGGAAAAACTTAAAGACGGTGAGCCAACTACTATTGGTGAAATTACATCAAGTTGTAAAGAGATTGAAGATACTTGGGTAAATTCGGTTTCGTTGTAGAAGTCAGGTAGCCAAAAGAACATGCCTCGTTCGGAGAATATTTTACGATGAAATGTTTGAAATATTTGAGATAAATTTGCAACGTCTTGTAATTCTTGGAGATACGTATTATATGACATTACTATTTCGTAAGGCTGAATATGTCGGAATTTCCATTGCACATGAATAGACGAATTGAAGTCTTGAGAAAGATGTAACCCAACAAAGGGTTTTAGTGCAAAAATAAAGTCTGTGCTTAGGGAGTACGTCAAAAGAAGAAATTTTGAAGAAATCTCGGGTGTTTGATTGTCAATTGGAAATA
>JAQFZG010000990.1:0-24676 GCA_034695465.1 Entomobrya nicoleti | reverse complement strand
TATCGAATAACGAATAAACTATTCGACTATTTAGAATACTATTCGGACGAATTTATTCGATCGAATGGTGAACCCTGGATTTGCTTGGTTTATTTCTTACACCAGACCGAGAATTCATATGGTGAGAATATTAATATGTTGTGCAAGTACTCTAATGAGCGCTAAAACACCATGCATTTAGCCTAAAGAAAATTTAAAAAGTGAGAAAAAAAGAAAGTAATGCTATGCAAATAAGTCAGCAGGGTATAGCAGTCGTAGTCATTAAATGGCATTGCATGAGCATGCTGGTTATGACGATAGTCAAAATGAGTAATATTTTTAAAATTGTAGAAAAACTCATAATGTACAGATATGAAATGGTACAGAGATTTAGACAAAATGCCTTCATGCATGAATATGCATGCATCATTGTTTCTGCCTCTTGCCCAAAGATGACTGCAAAATTTAGTCATCAAATGCTGCATGTTACCTTATTACAAGTGACCATATTTTTTATAGTTTTCATTACACAGACAAATGTACCATATCAATATCATTCTATACTGTATGATGTTATTGGTGTTTTTCTGTCTACCCATCCGAGTTATGGTTATTATTATTTTCCAGCCGGTCAATCTCAAAGTTGCTTTAAGGGTATCATATTTCGGAAACGCAAATGAATAATGCCAACACATGGCTACTAATATTAGTCCTTACAACTCAGAATTCCTTTTATCGATTGAACAGAGTTCTCATATCCCCTCGTTTTGATAGAATCGCAATTTTTTAGAAATTTCTATGAATATTTTAAATCAGATATCAGCTATGTGCACTTATGAATACTTTGAAGGTTGTTTTTTTGAGGTTCAGACAGTGGATTTTTTCTTACAGTATTTTTATTTCATTTTTGATTGACCAAAGAGAGTTGATTATGAATGATTAACCGTTGGACGTCACAATGTCATAAAAAGTCATTATCTTATCAGAATATGCTGTATTTCCAATTTTCTCCTTATGGAACAAATAAAAATGTTTGGTGTAACGTATTTACATCAAGTGTAGCGTGATATTAAAACAATGACATGCCTTCAAAATATGAGTGGCATGTTGTTTAATTTATCTGAGCATCATAATAGCTTTCGGGAGTATAGGGCTAGTATGGGATTACACAAAAATCGAATTCTCTTAGAAGAAGTTAAATGTGTAAACAAAATGTTTCCCAAAAACATTCCACATCACTTCCATCATTCCACAGAAAAACATCTTTAATTCTTAAATCCTCCCGTCAACTCTTTCGCATTAGCTACAATACAATACATTGAGTGCATAAACGATACAGCCCTACAATTTACCGGCACGTATTTTAGTTTCTTAATGTCTTTATTCACCCATGCTTTCTGGCTCATTGTACATATCCCAGGTCATCCTCATCGTCAAGAAGGCAGGATTAGAAATTTCCTGCTGTCATTGTCATTACAATTGACCCTGATTCTTATACCGCGCCGTACCAAGCGAATGACTTATACCGCGGATCCTCAAAGTAAGCTATGAAAAATACATGTATGCAGAAAATACTAGCTACTTGAAACATTATCATCATACAGATAAACAACAGCATGCCAGTACACAGAATTATTACAAATGAAAAAGACTAGAACCAAAAGAAAGTTTAGTTGGTGTTCAATAAAACAAAGTTTCTGGTTAGTAATGTAATACATATACTTTTACGTTGTTTTGTTTACGAATAGAAAATATCGGAGGACAGGGCAAGCATCAGCAAAAAAGAAGACACAATGACATGTACATGCATACACTTACATACATGAAAATACGTATTCGTAAAAGTACGTGAGATACCTTGAAAATCTTTGCCAACCTACAAAACAAGTCCATAACGGCCATAAAAAACAATGCAATAAAGCAGTGTTTCCAACTGCTAACTACCAAAAATTTTCTACTAGAGGAGACGCTGTCGTTGTTTGTTTGTGTTTACCTCCCCAACATTATCTATCTGGAAATATCCCGTTGTGCTTTTCCATGTTTCCTACTGACCCACATTATTCATGAATTATTGTCTGAGCATTACTCCCAATCGTTGTGTACCAGAAGGAGGACTAATAATAATAGCAATATCAATTCTAACCAAAGAAAAAGCTACACACACGTTTAATTTCACCAAGGTTTACTTGCAAGGTTGAGAATTATATACATACATATACCATACCAACTAAAATTTCCCTATAATCATTGCTTCTTATCTAACCGGCAGGGTTATTTACCAAAACTCTCAACAATAAAATATTATACCCCTCTTTTTGAAGGAAAACGATGAAAATATATTACCTGTACCAAAAAATAGCTATGTAGTAAATTTTTATTAAAGGAATAAATAATAACTGAATACGGGCATTCCTGATTTAAGATGAAATATGTTTATAAGCTATGTGATTGCACATACCTAATGCCAGCTCGCATGATGGTCCAAAGAAAACCATGGCTCGTTCCAGAAACACATCCTCAACAAATGCCAGCGGAGCATTCATGTTAGAACAATTCGAATCTTTGTAACTCAACAATATTTGATAGTTTAGGAGCATCTGATCCTCTCTGACTTTTTGAAATCCCAAGAAAATGGCTTGGGCGACCCGTTTCATGGACGCTTTGTACTTATCACTGAACGGAAGGAGTACTGTTACATTCAATTCACGTCCTGGAAATTTTAAAGCACTTTCACTACAGTTGTTAAAGCCGAGCGGTGGAATGCATTCCCTTTCCACCGGCAATTTTTCTCCCGGAAATACGTACGCTGATTGCACACCATGATGTAGTCCAAGTAGAATTATCGTTATCATCACCATTGCCGTTGGATGTTGTCGCTGGTTAATGTATGGTAATGGTAACGATGAAGATGATGGGAATTTTAGACTCATTTTCACATCAAATTAGCATGCGAATATGCATGCAATTCGATGCTGACAGAGTGGCAGGCAATGACAGTCTGACTGACTGTGAAATAGAACAAATGAAGATCTTCACCTGTATTTGGTGGATTATGAATGTATATTACGTGGAAATTAGTATAGTGTCGTTTTATTCCGTTTCGCTTTCCTTTGATTGTAAAATTGCTAATTTGATTCGAAACTCTTTGAGGGGAAATGTTGTAACCTAATAGTAATCTCAAAAGACTGCAATTTCACGGTGTGATTACACATACCCAAAATACACGTAGTCACAATCAGGTATAAATACACACACATACACGGAAGTGAAAAGTCACCAAAACCAAGTAATCTCATTATAGACAAGAATATCATTCTCTTTTTCCTTCCATACTTCACTTCTTCCAAAGAACTGAAATATTCACTAAACTGAAACACAAAAGCGCTTTGGGTGGGAACTTGAAAGTAGCTTCAGGTTGAAGATTACACGAGTGCTTTCCCTGGGAACAAATTAGTACATCAGTATTCGGGACCACTATGTAACACAAATTAACACTCGATTTATTTTTAGAAATGTTGAAACTGCCACTATTAACTGAACTGTGGTTATTGACTACTTAAAAACAACAAAGTGAATACAATGAAATCACGATACCTAAATATTTGTTTATCACGTTTTCATTCTTCAGCCATTCGTTTCATCATGGAAATGTACTTTAGCAACGGCAAGAAAAGGAGTAAACAACTCTTCTCAAACATGTTCATTTCACTAATAAAGTTCGCACGACTTTTTCTTTTAAAAGCTATTGTTTTTGTGCTGATGCATTAATTTTAAAGGAAGTGAAATAAAACTCCAATGAATGTAGTGATATTTGTTCCACACCTATTTATTGACAATGTATGCTACTGTCATGATTGATACATACATTGTGTATTTGTTAGTTTTGTTCACTAAGACGAAAATACAAGTTACACAAAATCAATTAACAAAATGTTCATTGTGAACGAAATTGTAAAAACTACTCATTTCATCACTTTAATTGCACAAATTGATTTTATAAAATTTCAGACAAAACATGGCATCGAATAGTACAGAAATTTTATTTTCAAAACTTGAAATGTAAATCTTTCAAGAAAGACTTAAATTAAATATTGTCCCCGTTTTACGTTTAATGTCAAATCAGTTTGCTAATGATGAATTCATTCACATAATATAAGTATTAGGAAAATAAGTTTGACGTAAATTATTATTTCACTTATAATGCCGTTTTTGACGTTTAAAATGAGTTACCAAAAAACAGCAAATTGCATATAAGTGCACGTCCTGTATCAATCGTATCACTGTTTCTCAAATTTCAAATTAGTGTCAAACTGTAACAGAGCTGTATAGTGTCCATTTTCTGTCCAGGGGGATAATGCTGGGAAAGGAGCACAAAGTTTGTATTTCTTTGTATTATTTCAGGCTGCAACTGTCAACATCCCTGGAGTTAGTTCACCCGTTGGGACTGAAAGTTTTCTCAATCCTTTTTCCATTTCATATTGCTATGCTACACATTACGAAATATTCTTTGACTAGTTTTACTGACGATGCGATGGGGAGAAAGGAACAAAGAAGAAAATAAAGCACGGCAGCAATGAAATCCCGCAAAGCGTGTCTGTTCAACTCTTTCTTGTCTCTACTGTAGCTGTTATTCCTGTTGTTCTAGAAAAACAGAAAGTTGACAATCAGTACTTATGGTGGACACATTTTATTTCAACTATTAATATTAATCGAGTAGATGAGAAATTATTTTTGACAGGCAAACTAGCTGAGTTTCGATTTCTTAATATTTTTCATTTTAACGTTTTTGCGCAAACTTTGTTTTCAACGACCAGTGGCAGAGTTATAAGAGATAGCATAAATACAAATACAACTTTGTGTTCATTTCATATATTCGCCTGCTGTTTTTTTTAATTGTTGGAGGCCTGAAGCTCAAACGTCACTCGGATTCAGTACAATGTATTGTATAATATATGTATGAGTGTGCTTGTTTGTGTTGTACTTTATACTATAAAGTTTATAGTATAACGGTGCATGGTAAGTGCTAACCAATAATGAGAAAAGATATATCGTTAATAATGATGAAAATTGGATCTCTGGTTGGCTGGTTTCAGCCCTTTTGTTTTATTCTAAACAAGCAGTTGGTAACCAAATGTAAATAATACGAAGTAATAATAAAGTGTTACACTTTATGCATTGCAGTGCACAAAAAAAGAGCATATAAACGTGTTATTCCACTTGGCGTTTTTTGGAAGCAAATACGGATGTGAGTATGTGGTACGTATCTAACTATAATCCTAATTTCTGCCGCCCAATATCAGATTGTTAACCCTATAATAAAAAATATCCATACAGATTGGTATGAGTTTTGATACTATCAAATGATTTCTAATGTGTGTATATGCATTATAAGTAGTTTGTAGGGTTGACTGCCGATCTGGTAATTATGAATGCTGCAAATACGAAATCACGAATATTCCGCATTCGACAACGACTTGTTTGAGTTGAGCATAAGAGGAACTGGTGAATACTCATGCCCATCATCCGGTCGGTAAATAAGTTATGTCAATGACTTGAGGTCAACTACGTATGATGAAGAGGCCACTAAAATGAGAATTTAGTATCTAATTAATACCCTAATTCACATAAATAGATGCTAAATATATGGTATGGTAGTGATGATGGTTGATCTGATCATGTACTTCTGTATATCCCTTTATCGTTTTCATTTGCTTGCCTGTAAGTAGCCGCCGAATGTATCGAGTGAAGTAAGAGAACGCAATAAATGTGTTCGCTTTGAACTTTTAGATTGTCGAATTTTATGAGCCTCCAGCAAGCAGCACACATGGCACACAGGTCATAAAGTATTCTCCCGAAAGTCAAAGGATTTGTCAATCAGTCTTGAACGACATAATAATATATCATGATGACTGTGTTTTTTGCAAGTTGTTGTGTAATGTTTGGATTATCCTCACGCCCGTTTCTCTTCTCCTCCTTTCCAGACATACACACACACACACTGCGTGTGTGTGAGCAGTTTAGATGCACTAAATACGGTTGTTGTTGAAATATATTGAGTGCAATCGGCTATGTAATATTCTTCTAATCAGCGGGGTTTTGTAAATTATACACAAAATGTATGAATAAATAATAGTAAAATCATTATTAAATGCTTGCAAAACTTTGACATTTGAAGTATTGCATGCGGCTTGTGTAACGGCGGCAGGTGACACTTTTCACAAATACTTTTCCATTCTTGAGGTTATGGGATACCTAACCGCAACCAAAACCAACCATTACATGTAGCGTCTCTAATTATCACCACACGCCATCATTTTTATCATTTCTGAATTCATATTTTAACCTAAACGTCAACATATTTTAGGAGACCACGTACTTTCCAACTTTCATAAATCTGAAATCCTTCTTGATAAATTATCGTCTTCACTCACTCAGTTAGCACTTGACACTAAACACGCTGCTAATTCTTATGTATACCACTTGGCATGGCATTTATTGGAGAGAAAAAAGAATCTTGATGGGTATACATACGTTAAAATTTAAAATGTGTACCATCATAACAATGTTATTCCAATAATGTATAGCGTATTAAACGAGCATATGATTAAGATTAAACTAATCGACGTGTTTGCTTACTTATTAAACTTACACATTTCTATTAGCTACACAGTTTGTCGCCAAAAAATTCAATCGTTCTATATACTTGCAAAGGGGTCTCTGGTAAATAATTGACTTTTCGGAAGATTGAATTTTTTTTTTCGTAGACAGGCAATATTTGACTTGGGTTACATCCATCCGTAAAATGTAAAATCAATTGAAACAGCTTTATATATCTTACTCAAACAGTCTTTTTCAAACAAGAGCAACTACAAAATCTCCGACGCTTGCTTCTACTAAAAAATCCAGTTTGTATAGACTTACCTATTTTCTACATGACATTATGTCACACGAAGAAATAAATAAAGATGAAAAGTCGGTATACTTGGTATCACGTCGTGTGGACCTCTGCTTTCAACTAACTTTTTGGGCATTAACTACTGCTGGCAAATTGGGTGAGAAATTGTGTATGCTTCAGAAGTGTCATCGCCAATTCGACGCTTAAAGATTGTTATTTATTCACACAATGAATAATGATAGTGACGATGACGATTATTATATTTTATGCACAATACCAATAATATCCCGATATTATCAGGAGAAACAGCAGCAGATATTTAACACAATTCAGGTAATCATTATGTTATTATTATCCATGTGAAGGAGATACGATGGTGCGAAAATCAATCGATAAGCGCAATCAATAAAAATATTACTAATGTTATCTGCCAGCAACAGAATAACTGGTAAAGTTCAATAAATAACGAATGTTTTTTTTGCAGTATCATACAGAAAACATGTAATCACTCCCTTTTATTTGTATTATGGTGAAAATAGACACTCTTGAAAAACTTTATTCATATTTGAACGTTAATATGACACATTACATAAGAAAATGTGCTTATATCACATGCTTTATATCATATACCTATGTAACGTGTTCATCGGTATGATTACTACATGATATGATGAACGCACTTTGACAACTTTACTTGCACTTTTTTTAGCAATGTATGTATGTAAGTTTGCTTGTTCTTTTCATGTGTGCTTGTTACCATATACAGAAGCAGTCAAGTTTACATTGATTGAAATGATTTTCGTGTAAGTTTAATTTGACTACCGCATGAATGCGTTATAACGATAAGATGTGTTATATTGGCAGGTATGACGTTTTTTCACTTTGATGACATTTAAATTTACTAAGAATCTTGCGTATTAAAATACCACTCATTGTGTTTTTATTGCAAGATTTGTGACTCCATTTCATGCTGGTTTTACGGAATGTTATTTTATCCACAAGTTGCAATTAGTAGATCTGTTGTCGTGCTACATCCATCTTTTGCTTCATCATTTACCAGACTGCAAATTGTTCCACCGATTTCTCTTTGAATAGCACATGGTCTTACAACTGAAGGCTGGCACAAGGAAATACGTTTCTTGAGAAAAGCCAAACTGTCAAAGGCAAAAGGCACACTGTCACAATTGAAGTCCTGTGCGCTGCCAATCAAAAAATATGTAGTACCGAACAAGACTAAGGCTGCATAGCAATGTCGGACCGGTTACGTAAGGCAATTCTGAGGTCAACTTTTTAGTTTTGTTGGTTTCGTTAAATGCTGCACAATTAGTACTTAAAATAGGACTACACAGTCAGTATTTCAAGATCCAAGTATTGGGAAAATAAAATTGCTTTTAAGGAAATCGTACAAAAATTTAGTAGTTTCTTTACAGACTGTTGACTAATAGCAAGTGACCATCCATTTTCGATACTGTCACTGCACACATGTCACAACAGCACAACGGCACCGCTAAAACTATCACGACACACGTTTGAAAAATAAAGGAAGTTAGGAATGCAGCATGTTAGGTTTGAATAGGAAGGAAAGCCGACAAAGCCTTTATCTGGGTTCTCCCAAAATGAAACTGACATCGACTCAGCTTTCCCGTGCCATCCTGGTTGGTATGAACGGTTTTGTACGAGTGGCAGTAGTAGTGGTAGTGGAGTTGCTACAACAACACCACCACCAGCTCTCATCTTCTTGTTCGTCCATAAACCAGAAACAAGAACTGAGAAACATTTCGCCACCCAGGTTTAAGTCAGCATAAAGCTAGCTTGGCTTCTCTTTCCAAGCAACTTGTGGATTTTACTTGAAATGTAGAGAAAGGAAGAGCCAGAAAGAGGGAGATAGCACATGAAAAAGATGTGTTCACTTCTAAAACTGATATTTCTACTGTGGCAAGAAAAGAAGGATGCCAAAATAAATGTACGTTTTCATGCTTTTCAATGTAATATTATCATATTAAAAGACATTGTTTGGTAAATAGCAGGTCTATAAAATATGCATCTTTATAGTAAAATCTAGCGTTTCCCTTCGGCGTTGTCTTGTCTACAGCAATTTTTTATGACTAAAATGTCATATTATTATTATTATTATGTATTGCTGTGCATATGTAAACGCGTTTTAAGGTTTTGTGCAAGTGTATTGCCTGCGTACGTACTTCATTATCATCGCACTTCACCGTTCGCTTCACAAAATGTTGAAGCAGGCAGAAGTTGGTAGGCAAGGAAGCAGCTCAAACGCTGCAATACAGACTAGAGACCGTCCGCGTCCACTATTGAGGAGCACAAGTACATGGTCCGTGGAAAATGTACAATGGTTGATAGCAATGTAGGCTATTTGCTCAACCGATGTAAGTTGACTTTTTAATGTTTGTCAAAGGCAAAGGTAATATATGAAATGAAAATAAAAATTCCATTTCGATTAATGTATAATATGTATATATATTAATTTGGGTCCAAGTAATCTAAAAGTGGACAAACAACATGTGCAAAAATATTATATAATATTTGATGGGTTATAATGCCAAACTATTTGGATTATTATCCTTCAGTTCTCTTCTCTCAGGAGACAGACAACACTGGACACGAGTATGACTGGTATGCGGTAAGAATAACTCGCAACAAAAAAATTCTTGTGAAAAACTTGCAGAAGTCTGATGATCTCCACTGCCACGTCAGGGTAGTCATGTTGCTCATATTAAATTCTACTTTTATCTTGTGGAATGAATGTAAATTATTCCTAACATCTAACCACAATTTACATAATTTGCAATGAATAGTATGAATAGTTAGCAAAGAGGAACAGGTGTCGACAAGGAGCTAGATTTATTGATGTTTTTTTGTTTTGTGGTAGGGCGCCACTAATGATACTACTTCTATGTGCTATGACAGCCCGATCCGCACTGTATTCCAGAATAAGTCTGTCGAAAGTTTGTGAATAACGATTATGACATGGACGGGCATCGTAAAATATTCTTATGGAAAGTCGCTTGCTTAAGGTACTTTGAATTGAATCGAAAATATTTGTAGTCTGGAGTTTTTTACACTTCAATACATGCAGAGACTAATTAACTAGTATTAGCACTAGCATCAAACACGTTGCTATTTTGGTATACATAGTATACCTTACATTTAGTTCAAGTCAAGTGAAAAACTTTAGTCAAGTCAAGTTTATCTGGAATGTCTTATCCTCTACTGGATCGTCTGTCTCAACCTGTTAATGACCAGGTCAGGAACTGCGTCGACATCTAACAAGTTTTGACATCGATAAACCCGCCACGTACTTTAACGAAGTATGTATATTATCAAAAAAAATTGCGTGTAAACTGGTAATAATATGTAGAATATTTAATGTAATTTCGATAAACTTTACTCTGTTTTTTGTTGTAAACAACTAATGAAAGATAGTTGGAAGCCCATCAAACAACAACAAATGTAGGTGATATCGATGTCTTTCAGAATTCTGCAGTTGATACACTTCCTTAAAACTTTGGAACGGCGCAATTTACTATGCAGAAATGTTCATGTCTGTTCATCTGTTCCTAGCAATATATCAATATATCAATATTGACAATTTGAAATAACAATCGAGTTTAACAGACCGGTTAGTTATTTGTTAACAAGCCATGCCCTAAACCTTACTAGATTTTGCTGCGGGGATTTTCCAATGGATTTTAGGTTTACTCACATAAATTCGATTCGTAAATAGCCTTCAAATGCATTATAAGATTTTCCAACATATTATAATCACTGATTTTAAATCGATTTTATAACCTATAAATTAATTGAACAAAGTTGGAGAAAAAAGTGTTCGTGATGATGATGATGATAATGATGTCACATACAAAATTCACGGAGAATTTCTTGTGTACACATAGGGAAGTAGCTCAGCTCTCAAGGTCCCAAGCTCAGAATCTGGCTGAGTAAAAAACTGGCAATTTGCGATGCTGGAGTACGTATGTATGTATCTAATGTATTTTATTTATTTATTCTTAGTAAAATTGCGGCTTAACAAGTTTTGTTGTTTGATGTAGATACGAGCACTCCGACTTTGACTCTGCGACTGATTGACAAGCCTGATCGAGTTATCATGGCATTGGTTATCTCAGATCTAGTTATTCATGTGCCTATTTATTGCATGTCGATAAAATCTATTTTGAGACTTGATACTCCAGCTCCTGTGCTCCAGAATAGTACAAATATATTAATCAGAGCAGCACGTGCATATTATTGCAGCTTCATACTTCTCTTGGGTACATAAAGAATGCATATCATTTCTCTGAGTCATTAAACCAATTAGATCACGGCTTACTTAGAACAGAGCATTAATATATGACACTTACTTTTATCTTTTACTAATTTGTAATTTGAAACGAAAGTTTACTGAATTCTTGGACTTGAGTTTAAAAAAACGAATTTAGATTCATTACAAATAACTTTATAACTGCATCATGTTCGCTAAAAAAAACTCTTTAGCAATTTAATAAATTCCATTCCAACTTTTAAAGCAAAAAATATGTACTTTAATGTGCACATTCATGACTAAATTGGCATTGCTTATCAAAATTAGAATGTAAAATTCATATTGAACATTATTGTGGAACCAGCATCAGCTCGTGGAGCAACATCTATTATACGCTTTTTGGACGAATGACTAATGTAAAAAACCAATCCAAAGAGAAACGAAGGAGAATAAAAAACATGCTGGAATGTGGGCACATATAGTTAAATAACAAAAATTATGTGAATTCAAGTGCAACACATCAATAGTTCAATTCAGAGTGGCCGTGTAAAATGGCAAAACAGTCCCTTGGAAAATATAGCCATGCATGGTTATAATATATTAATGATCTTCGAGTCGTGAAAATCTGGTGCAGAGTACTAAGTTTGAATTAAAGCTAAAGACGCCTTCAATTCGGGCAAACATGGAATTTTATTTTGAATGACTTCGACAATCCCTACTCTAATTTGATACCAACAAAAACTATAGTAAAAATGTGTCTACTTTTAAGGAATGGAATTAGTCATTCGGAAATATTTCGCTAAGAGGGCAAGGAAGCAATAATTCGTAAACAAGCTCGTATTATTCCACTCCATGAAAACAAGAGTAGTTCAAAGAGAAATGTTTCTAGAGACATCTTCAATTCAAAATTATATTTGATGTTTTATCTTGCACAATTTTGTAATACTATTTATCTGTACGTAGGCAAATTGAAAGAAATAGGTCAAAGTACTTGTTTTCAAGGGAACATAAATTGAAAAGCTACTTACATCAATTTTTGCGTCGACAAGTTAGATTCAAGACTATAAATTCGAGGCCAAATTTTACTAAGCAACATTTCAAAAAGGTGAAGTACAAAATTCCAAAACAATATGTGTATAATTTGTAAAGTTTTCGCAATAAAATGAACTAATTACATCTAACGTACCTTATGACACTTCCAAAAATTACGATGATAATAGCTCAAAAATATATAGTATGTAGTGTAGATCCAGGATCCTAAATTGTATGGATTTTGTTAACCTTACACTACTAATAAAAAGGAAAATATACATTAATTTCTATTAAATATTAACGAAGTAGCACAATAGGCGTTTGGTGATTAATGAATCCCTAATTTATTGTGACGTCCATTCCTTCAACATCGCCAAAAAGGCAGTGGCAGTTTCTATAATTAAATTTTTGGATTATAATCGATGTTGCTATTATAAAAAGAAACATGAATATGAATGTAACTCAAACTCAAAGCATTATGTATATGTCTTTTCTGGATTTTGTCAAAGTTGATACAATTGAACAATTTAAGATTTAAGTTGATTGAAACAAAACAATATACGGAATAACGACGATTCTATGACGATATGATGTACTATTATTATGAAGTATGAAGTAGGTTTTAGTGTAGTAGTGTTTTATACCACTACTTATACTCCTATGATTGTAATTGGTTAGCTATTCACTCAAGGAATCGAATTTTACTATTCGTGATATCGTGATCTAAGCTGCTGTTGTTTCATAAATCTTCTCTAAATGCCCCTTCACCATTTGTGTGTATTTTTTCATTTAGCTTCACAATTATTGTAAGAACATCCATACAATTTTTAGTATACATTTTTTGCTATTTCCAACAGCTCAATTAATTACTTACAGAAAAATATAATTGTTGAATTAGAATTTTACAAGTATTTATGGACCAAATTTTTTTTAATGAACATTGAATACGATAACTTGAAACATTGATTTTGTTTTACAGCAGCTGCGCATTACATTTATTTTATGATAGCAATGAGAAAAAATGTCATATCGAATCCACTTTGTTGCTCCAGCTTCGTTGTAGGTTATTCCAGTGCCGCGCAACGGGAATCGAGAATATTTCTACCGTTAAACCACTATTGATAAAAGAAAGTACGTATCAAAATCGAAAGATGGCAAGGACTGAGTTTCTCTGAAAATCTTTGTTAAACTTTTTACATGCTTTACCGTTTCAAATGTGTATTTTTGCTACTACTTTATACACTACTAAAAAAACTAGCATGAAGTAAGTAAAAACCCAACTTCCCTTTGACGGGACTCATTTAGCTTCGTATGATATTTTTAAGTTGGTAAATTTATCGCCAAAAATGAATCTACCTACACACCTAAATGTACTTATGCTCCTCGTATATTTTTCTATTTGCATATTTGTAATGATTTTTGCGCATTTTTGTTTATTTTATGGAACCATAAAGGTAGAGGAGGCCTAATGGTTTTCCTATTAGAATAGATCTTAACAAAAATCATTAAAATTAAGGTTTCCTAAAACTGCTCAATGAGAACTATAGTAGATCAATTTTTTTTTGCAACAAAAATTGCGTGAACCAATATTAAAATGTTCCAAGAAGCAATTTTTATATTGATCAATACAAAGTTGACCAAATTGAAAAGTATATTGGCGTAATATCTATAATTATCTAATCTAAAGGTTAAGGTTATTATAAAATACTGAACTGATAGAAAGCAGATACGCAGATTAGCGCTAGCAAGACGTTCTTGAGGTTCCTTTCTTTTGTTATAGAGTTAATATAATACATTAAACTTAACCCTTCAAATATTCATTCAAATCATTGCATTGCTCATTTCAGACTTTTATGTTTTAAACCTTCAATTTTTTTTTTTGCATTTGAATATTCATTTTAAGCATTTATTTATTTTAGACATTTAAATTGCAATTTAAATTTTCATATAATTTATCAGACAAGTATTCATGAGCTACCTTACGACTTTGAAATCTCCGAAATTCCGAATTTAAGTTTCGAAGTGTGGTTCTTTTGCAAAGGTTAGTAAATATTCCACAAACTTCCTAACGTCCCTCTAGGTAGTATTTAAACCATTCAATTTTATAGTGCTTAATGACTGACCTCCGGTATTAAGAAAGAATTATATTTTAATTTTAAATTATAGGTTATGCGACTACATATTTATTTTACAACCAGTCATTCTTAACTTCACACTGTCTGTTCGTCCGCACGATAGAACGAGAACTTATTGACCGATTTGGACAAAACGATCAGGGATTTCTATTATCATGCCATGTCCTACCGCTATATCAAGGTTGACCCAAATCGGGCATCGGGGTCAAAACTTAGCGTGCTTTGTAAAAGGTAGAATGTAGCACGTTACTTCGAATTATTACGTAGCTGAAAGCGAAGCTCAGCTAGTATTGACTTTATCGTGTTTGTCCGTCTGTCTGTCTCTCTGTCGGCACGATAACTCAAGAACGCGTTGACCAATTTCGCCCATATTTGGCATGTAGGTCACTATGGTCAAGAGCAAGAACCCTATTGATTTTCAGCCCCCTAGGTCAAACCCTAAGGTCAAAGAGCAGGGTCGAAAGTTTTCAGCATGTTCACAATGTACATTTGAATAACGCAACCGAAAGCTCTTAGAGTAGATTACGAATCATGTGTCACTTTAGGTCAATGTGACCTCAAAGGGTCAGAAATCGGGGTCAAAGTTTCAACCTCAAACTTACGTCATGTGACATATCAATCGAAAGCTCTTTTCATTAGCAACAAGAATAACCATCACAAGTGTCGTTATTAATCGCATTGTTTCAGCGACGTCGTTATGATCGCTCTTACAGCGGGTTTATTTTAAATGCACTTTGTCCGTCCCTACGTTCATACATGCGTGCTTGTAGTGTTTATTAGCCATTTTCTGATAGCAATAAGTACACTATATTTTAATGCACAATTTTTTGAATATTTTAAACATACGATAGAAACAAATAAAAGATTTTCTTATAAAAGGCGATTGCTGGGTAAGTTTTCCTTACAGCCTTAACTTGTTTCTAATTGAAAATGGAATTCAGCTTTGCATTTTTGTCAATGATTTTAAACATATAAGTAGTTTCTTGATGAAACTTATAATTTTATTATTTGACATGACATGACATGACATGAACATTACGCAATTGACCCCAAACATTACCTAATCGACCCCAAACATTACGTAATTGATCCCAAACATTACACAATTTTACACAAAAATTACACAATTTCACGTAAGCATGCCGTTAATTTAATCCTAGTGCGTAATTTATAACTAAGCAAATTTTATTATATTTATCTACTATTGATTTTTTGGCTAGTGTCAATATACTAACAAACCTTAAATAGCCGTATAAAATAAAATAAATAAAATTCAAGTACTAGCAGATCCATTAAGAAGCCTATCGGGTGAATTTTTTGTTCGATTTCATGCATTATCATATTGTCTTTGTTTTTTTTTTGTAATTACAACCAAAACTAGACATTTGACTGGATTCATAAAGACAAAAGCATTTGGTTTGTCTTTATGAATCCGGGACTAAAATAAAGCGTAAGTTAATTACCTTTTTCATTTTTTATTTTACGTTTTTTATGTTTACCATTAGTATCGATTTAATCCTAATATAGCCATTGCCACATGCATATTGTATGCAACGTAGACATTCTGAAAATTAATATACCAAGTGTATGGATATTAGAGTCGACTACATCTGATACAGTTTTTGTTTGCATTTAGTTAGGTAAGGCAGCCTTACCTAACTAAGGCTTGATTAGGTTAAATGCTGATGAAAGTACTGGGCTATTTATTTATCTTAGATGCTCAATTTAAGTTTGAAAATGCAAATTAAGATTTTTTGCAGTTGCAGTGATGAGGAAAACACTTGTCAACTATTTCTGACTAAATTCAATTAAATTATTTCGTCAAAAATAATGTCGACTAACTCTATTTCTTCTAAAAAAACAACTATACTGATTTCATCAGTAAAATTTCAAAAATATTTTTAGGTCAACCAATAAGATTCGAATATTAATATTTTCCTAAGATGGTTATATACTAACAATAGAACCTATTTGACCCAATCGTATGTATGTACATACATGTATGTATTTATGTATGCAAACTTCATCATCAATTGACATATTGAATTATGGTTAATTTTAAATGTCAAAAATATATAACAGGAGGCTTGTATTTTTATTTCTTTGTTTTAATCATTTCGTAAAATATTTACATGCAGTAAACAGTGCATAGTTGGTGAAATTGACTTATATTAGAAGTGCTGACTGGCTAAGTCTAGGCCGTATGTGGGCACATACATAAAACAATCATGAGAATGAATGTAAAGGATGATCATGCAATAATCCTATCACTGGATTCCGGCTTCTGTGTGCTCCTTAATATCTATGCCATCCAGCCCTAAATATACATACATATATACATGGTGAAATTGATGAATTACCACAGAAATCATTACTGCGTCGTCAATTAGTTTATCTTTAAAGTTATGCGCATGTAAAACTGAATTTACCGCACGAACAATCAAATCTGTATTGCTTTCATTAGTATATATCACAAGTGCAAGTTTTCTCATTGCATAATTTGTTTGCATTTACGTTATAAAATCAAATCCATGAATTTGGATAGACTTCGATTTGAGGTATTGTGATTCCTTGTATAATTCGCATCTTGTTCATCGTTACAAATCGTTATAACATTTAATTTGGTACATACTTTTAAACCAACTAGCATACAAAAAATTCTATGATAAAAGAGGTAATGTACACTGTATCGCTGAATAAAACGAAGAAAAAAGTGATACGCAGGATGCAGAGATATGTAATCTCAAACACTCCAATTTTCAAAGGTAAAAATGAAGAAACTGTTCTTGAGGCTCTTGCTCCTTTTCCCAGTTTCCTACCGATTGAACACTATAGTCAATGCTCTAAAAGTACATATACACTTTTGAATGTTGTCTCTTTTCTTTCGAAAAAAATACAGAAAGATTGGGCTTGACTGGATAGAGGAAACACAAAAAGCCGTAGTCTTGCTGGTATTGTTACTTAACTATACAAGTACTGGTGGAAGTAGTACTGCATCTCTTTCACTCTTCCTTCTCATCTCCAACCCTACCAGGCTGCCTGCCTGCAAATCAATAAGAAGTTTTCGCGCAGCAGCATATTTGCAAGGAAACGAGTCTTTCATGTAGGAAATCTGCAGTAAGCAAGCGTGTCACTTCGCTCAGCCGAATATTCCGAGATCCCATCCCCAGCATGTATGCTGCTGTACACTTTAGAATATCTTTTTGCTGCTGCTATTCCCTTTCTCTCCACCAGCTATACTAAATACCTCTTTCTGCTACTGCTGTTGATGTTGTAGCTATTGTATATGAATGTGCGCTCGCTCTCCCCCCTCCTTTCCACACATAACTGTCTCGCAGATCTACACGCGTAGAAACTTTGCTTTCACTTGAGTACATATAAAGATTGCCTTGTCTGCTTCCCTCCTTTCCTTGAGAGTATCCTAATCTGAAAACCCAAACTAAACTTTATGAACGTTTCTTGCTGCTGCTGTTTGGCTTGACTTGTCGATGTGAATATACATTAGTACACCTGATAACAACGGTATTTGGCACATACAGAACACAGCACACACGCTCACTCTGCTTGTGGTAAACACTCAGGCTACACGGTTCTACTTTTTCCTCCTCAAAAACAGATTTTCACTCATCAGTCAGTCAGAAACCAGAGAACCCTGTGTACCTGGCGATGTTTCATCAATCAACTTCTGCCCTGACGACGTCCACCACCGCACCACTAACATTGCTCCAAGTCATACCAATTTTTTAAATGCATACAACTGCTTCTACCACAACATCTACTCGTTTTTCACGTTCGATCGTAAACAACAACATTTTTTTCACGAGCAAAGAGCAATTTCTCATGTAACGCGCTTTCCGCTGTGGAAGATGGCCTATTAATTTTATTCTCAGTGAACTTGCTTCTCCTATAACGATTTTTTTTTAAATAAAAAAAATCCAGACGATTCTCGAGTACTTAACATTTAATTTTTTCTTCTATTTTATTTTGTGGTAATAACTATCAATAAAAAAATTGTGCTCCATTTCATTGGCTGTTTATTGTACACCTGGAATTGGTTAAGATAAACTTGTTAAAGTTGTTGCAAAGTGAATTTTAAGTTTTATCAGACGTGATATAAAAGTAGGAGTACATGAAAAGATAATACGCCAATTATTTCTTGAATGTACCCAAGTGAATCCTCTTTCGTTTTGCAGTTTGCATATTCTCTGCAGTCCTCAAACAACTCAGCATCGTGAACACTTTAGGAAAGGTAAGTAACACAAATGTTTAGATTGATACTTATTATTCGTGGCATTCCTACGTGACATAAAAAAAATCATAACAATAAGCTACTTACAATTATCTCTGATTTTTACACTTTCCTTGCTATATTTAATATCACAACCAACGCTCAGTTAGACGTTTCATGATCACAACATTTCGTGATAAAAAACTTTTACGACTCAAGAACATGCAACGGTATCAAAAATGACAAACAGCAGGGAGGAGTGACAAAATCTAAAATAATAACAAACAGTATAAAGTTAACGATATTTTGGGGCAGTAATGAGTGTTTTATTATAACCTTTTTGTAGGCTTGATGAAATAAATTATTTTACACACACATAAACCCTCATCATCCCCCTATTACTACCACAGTTACTGCTTTGAGTGTTAGAAATTCCTACTCACTTTGGTTATACATATATCCATATATATTCGTATATATACCATCACGATCGTCATCGCTACTATTTTACTTGGTCTTAACGAAGTACTATGTTCCTGCATGAGCATAATGAGCTCTTTTCCGCATTTTTTTTCGTTGAAATTAAAGAGATTAATCTCTTGTAACGTTCGTAATCTATTTTTTGCCAGCATGCATAATAATGAGTGTGGTAGTAGTACTTTCCAGTGATCTCTAATGATTTGGGTCTGTCAAACAACGCTGATATAAGGATACAACTTCCACACACTTTTCCTTCATAATTTTCACATTGTCATGTGAAAACTACATTGAAATTTCAGTTATGCGGGCAAGGAGGGGTGATATATATTGTTCTACATTCAAAAAAACACACTGCTGTCGGACAATATATGCACATAGCTCGAATAACTCATTACAATAGAGCAAATTCAATATATTGTATTATTATGATTATATTATGCAAGGAGAAAGAGAGAGAGAGAGAGAGAGAGAGAGAGAGAGAGAAAGCAAGTCGAGGATTAAATGTGGGCTGATGATGTGTGATGTACATCCTATTCCCCTTTTCTCTTTGGACAACCAAAGCAAAGAGCCATCATCATCATAATAATATCTTCTTTACTAACTAGCTCATTTCCCTTTTGTTCTCTCGCATCACATCTCTATCTCTCTCATCTTGACAAGCCAATGTATACACCCTCCCTGCCTCTTTCTCTCTTCTACTCTAATTATCTTTCAATTTCCGATCCTTCTACTCGTCGTACTCATATTTCTACTTGCTTCTCGCGATGACACGTCTTAATAAATTTTCCGCTGTTGTCTTTTTTCTCTATAGTAATAATAAGTCGTCTTCATATTATCATGATAGCATCGAAAAATAGTTTTCTCATGTGAAACATGCTCATGCTCCTAACCAGACCACATTCTAGAGAACTTAAGTGCTCCAATCTTACAATGTAATGATGATAATAGCAAAAGACAAATAATCAACTTTATCGTGGGCACCCATCATCATTTAATAATATTTTCTATTTAATTTCTTTATTCCAACTTTCACTTTATGTATAGAGCTAAGTTTCTATGTCATTTCTGCTAAATAGTAAGAAACAGCTACTGCTGAGTTCTTCGTACAGTGCTACGTAGAACTGAGCTTGGAATAGATTTCTTGGAAGTGGTGTAAAAAAGTACAAATCACCATAGAACTTTGTTTGTTGATAAGGATCAATAAACGCACCATCCTACGAAATACCGTGGAAGTTCAATTACTTATATGTATAACAGCTGGGGTTGAAGGAACGAGAGTTAACCAAGTGGCACTACATTGCGGTAGTATTGTGTAGTGCAAAATCCATTTGTATGCTTCTCTCTATGTGGTCAAAGAACTTCATAAAAAACATATTTCTTTTGCACATGCATCATGTTCAGAGTTGTCTTGGAGCGTTTGAAAACCTATTTTTTGGTCAGCCAAAAGCAAACTATAACAATTATTATTCCATTGCTGAAAGTCAAATCCCAACCTTGACGTCATTTCTCATCGTTACGCAATGAAAACGACAATCGAAAAGTTGTGAGATTTGTGCTCAAGCGGATAGTTCAACGAGTACTAAAATTATGTAAAAAGCTTAGCGTAAGCTTGATAACGACAAAAAATTGTTAAGTGGATGTAATATGCTGACAACTCTGTGTGTCAGTTTATTAGTAACATGATGTACATTTATCTGCTTATTTTGAGTAGGTAGACAATCCCTCTTATGCATATTTATAAATATAAGTCGCACAAGTATTGTCTTTTGAATATGGAAATAGTATTTTTGCAAGTATGCTTCTCCACTCCATTGTCTCTTCAAATCTCGGAGGGATGATGACGATGGTGGCTTCATTTTCCTGCTAAAAATCTACTATAACTACTGTTCTAGAGAGAGAGAAAGTGAAACTCTCAACATCACCATCGTGACACAAGGCACTTGAACACCGCGACCTGATTCATACAAGGCCAAACATGTCGAGTGGTACGAGCTAGCGCCCTTTTATTGTTATTATTCAATGAAACACGCACCCACTTACTGCCTTTCAACTTCTCTAAATGTTTCAGAGAAAAATATTTTAGAATGCCTACTCATCATTCTCATTAGGAATCGAGATAATACACAAGAAATCGTGGGCACACTTGTAAATACAAAATGCAATTGTACACTTTTGTATCTGTGTATGTAGTACATTGGAATAAATGAAATATGTGAACTTGTTTATCACTCACAAAATATGCAATTGTCTAGTACATACATACATGATTGATTGAACAAGAGTCGATTGCTTACTTCTTCTTAGTATATCTTTGTCTTTATCGATTTTGTGAAGTCAAAATTATTTAGCCGGCATTTTTATTGTCGAATTTTACATAATTGACTGCTGCATAGGTGACTTTATTAAGTCGTCCTTTAACAGTCGACTGTGCATATTGTTGAACTTTTTTGGTTGACCGGAACATTAGATGCTACTTATACTTAATTTCATCAGTAGCACTTTAATAAGCACCTGTGTATCACATTCGTCGAAATTTCCACCAAATCCTCAGTTTGCATAGACAACTTGTTTAAGACGTTTACATGCATGTTCATAATTAGTCACAAAATTTTGTAGTTAAGATAAATTTATGGCTTTGATTATGTTATACAAGGAAAGGCCATAGACCCGCGCGTTGAACGCGCTCTAAAAGCATTAAATGCACTAACGATAAGTGCACGATAAAATTCTGGCATACACGGTAAATGATCTTTAAAATCCTATCTGTTTAATACTAATAATGTTTAAAAATCCATTGTAACGATTAAATTAAGTAGCAGTATTGGAGGCTAACATCCATCGATAGAATGTAGTGAAAGACCCTTTAACCCTTACCCATTTATCCTATTTTGATCCAAGCACCAAAGAAACTCATTGCAAAAAAACAGAATTCCAAAATTCTAAGTCGAACAACAAATGGCGTATTTAATTAATGATCTTTTATCGATTTCGACATGTAACTTTCTAACTTTTGCCCTTGCCCCAAAGCCAACCAACGACTACTCTTGAACTTATGATTTTCGTCTCAAAATTCTAAATTTTGAACTTTCCCGCCTTTTCCTGGTAATGTGGTACTTCTAATTTTAAATCTGACACCAAATTCGGACTCTTCACCTCCAATTCCCTACAGCATATTATTTTCGTCACAAAATTCTAAAATGTGAACTTTCCCGCCTTTTTCTGGTAATGTGGTACTTCTAATTTTGAATCTGACCCCAAATTCGGACTCTTCACCTCCAATTCCTTACAGAATATTATTTTCGTCTCAAAATTCTAAAATTGGAATATTCCCGCCTTTTCTCACCACTTGTTGCTGCTGCAGCGAAATGCATGGGCATGGGAATAAAGTTACAGGTGCTGGTGGTAGTGTAACGAATTCAAAACAACCATAGAGGTGAAGGTCGGGGGAAAAAGTGATGAAAATCAGTAACAAAAAACAGATGAACAGTTGAAGCGTCGCGTATTATTAATGGATGTCAGTGGCAAAAAAGAGGGTCACCCATGGAGAAGGTTCAGTCATAAAATCGTTGCTTAACTTCTCACCAGCCAATCAGGTGAGGTGGCTCATACATACATACAGAAAAGCTTGAATTGTTGCTTATGGTTTTGATGTAATGTCATTGACGAGGAAATAGTCAAATAAAATTCAACTATTTCTGACTGAATTGTTTACGGTTACGTTACGAATCGGTTGCGTTATTCCTTCAAAAAAATGTCGACTAAATGCAGTTCTACTATGCTATGTCGACTAATACAATTTTACAAATGAAAATTTTCCAACTTATTCTGTGCACTAATACTTATACGACTCTTTCATACCGATCAGATTGAACAATCATAAAAATCAAAACTAAAATTTTGTAATTACTTGTTTGGAAAGATATACACCTTCAGTAGTAAACCTGGTACATTTTATTTATGTTTACATACTCTGCATATTTAAATAGAAGAAGTTATGTTTAAGATATTTGTCAGATATATTAGAGAAGTGATCGTAGCATTTATCGATTTTACTTTATTGTTTGCCTCTCCTGCTGTCTGTATCCCGCCTGGTTTCGAAATGATAGCATTTTTGGTTGTACATTTGCATAGAAAACATTATTCCACTTTTTTCAAAAAAAAAAATCTCTTTCACAGGACACAAAAATTTATTAAAAATTTACATTGTATGTTGTCTGGTGGAGAGATAGGAGGAATCAAAACACCAAAGCCAATTTAGAAAGGAATATGGCCTCAGTCAGTTCACTAGACTAAAAGTATGTATGCATGTAAAAGGGAGAAAAAAATTGTTTGTTCATGTGCATCCATCTAATATTGTTCTTCATTTTATGCTAGTTCGTACGAATTTCACTGTTATATATGTATATTCATTCCTTACAGATTGGTAGACATATAAGTATGTTTGTATCAAACAAAAATATAAACATAATCATAAAAGAAGTTCCTGATTGTATAAAATAATGTTATGCATCTCGTTATGAAAATAAAGATAGCCCCCTGCTACTTTCATTTTCCATTTCTCTCAATTTTTCTTCTGCTTCCTCTTTCCTCTTATTTTGCTTTTCCAATGACTTTTGTATTATTATATTTTTCTTCTTTTTTCAGCAAAACGATTAGGTAGCCTATCTAACGTATGGCGAGAAATTTTTAGTGGTGGTGTAAGTAGAGTAGAGTTAGCAGCACAGAAGGACCGTAAAACATGGTAAAAAAAGGATAGATTCATTTATTGCTTGCGTTGCTGCCTCAAGTGATATCGGGAAAAAAGGACTATCTAAACTGCTACTCTAGTAGGAGAAGGACAAGTAGTGTGGCGATGTGTTGTAGAGGAGTAGTACTACGGGTACTTTTTTGATAACACTCTATAAGCCAGAAAATGAAACCAACAAGAGAAACGGCACAAACTACTGCCACTGCTACTGCCACCACTCTAGACTTTCTACAGTTGCATGTATCTCTTTCTCTCGCAAGTTAGCCATTACATTTACGACGAACAACGTAGCCACATAGTTAAAGCTCCACTGGGAAAGCGGCTTGAAAAGTAACAGAATAGCACTATTTGGATGGATGGAGCCTTGCTTGTTCACTGAATTTTTTTCTGTTTTGTGAGTATGTATACATGCATAGATATATGCCGTGTGCGCTGGGAGAGTGTATATTCGTAAAGAGCATTGAAAAAAAAGATTTTGAGAGAAAGAGAACACGGCGGATGGATGGTGTCAGTGGTGGTAGGGTAGTAGTAGTCGTGGTAGTAGAGTTTGTGCAACTCTTCTTCTTTTGGCTTTGCTTGCACCATCCAAAAACCAGCAGCTTGTTCCACTCACACACAAAAAGGAAAAGAGAAAATACAGAGGAATAATAATATAAAGAGGAACAAGAGAGACAAAGTTACACGTAAAAACGTATACCAGAAGGAAAGGAATGAAGAAATAATGGAACGATCTGTGAGTGAAAAGAGGAGAGACACAACAGCAGCAGAAACAGCAGCGAAGTACAGTGTAAGCTCTGTATAAAAATTATAAAATCACCCTCAAAATTTCATACATTTTGAAATTTCTACGGCATAGTACAAGATATTGACCACGCATCATTGTGTGTGGAACACTTAT
>JAQFZG010000989.1:0-24684 GCA_034695465.1 Entomobrya nicoleti | reverse complement strand
AAGGAAAAATTCATCGGTTTGGCAGGGCAAAAGAAATCGAGTGAGTCAGGGGCTTGCCCCTCTGCCAATATGGAAATTCAAACACTTAAGGAGGAGAATCGAGTGATCAGAGAGGAAAATCGATCTTTGAGACAAGAATTTAAAACAACAAGAAACGAATTACGAGCCTTCAAGGATGAGTATCTTATGAATCTAGAACGTCAAAACGAGAATGCCTTGGTCATTCATGGGTTACCGGAGAGGGAAGGCGAGTCTGAAAACGAACTCCAAGCTAAAGTCGACCAAATGGTAGCCTCAAACTGTGATATCTCAATACCGTGTTCAGAGGCGTATCGTGTAGGAAAGAAGGGCGCTAAGCCCAGATTAATCAACGTTCGATGGGAAAACCACAAGCATTGCCGAAACATCTTGGAAAGGCAAAAAAATTCTACCAAAGGAATCTATCTTAATAAGGACCGCCCGTTCATGCTTAGGGAAATAAAGAGGAAGATTAGAGATAAGGCAAAGGAACTCTGGGAATGTAATACTGAATATGAATACAAGGACCTGGGCCTTATCTACAACGGGACATTCCATCATTATACAGAGTTTTTACACACTAGCACAAAAAACCATTAAGGAATTATATGTATAGATTACCCTAGTCGTATGATTACTAACGATTACTACATGCATCCCTCATATGCTCACTAAAAATGTTCACGATTTATATATATAGATATCACTCGCTATAAACATATGATACTTCAAAATGTTATACATATATACACATTCTACAAAACTGTAATTCAAAATGATTCTAAATATTATGTACATACTTAATGTTACAAAAATCTACAACAAATGGTACTAAAAAGTAAAAAAGTCAGTCTACAGTCTCGTTTCCAATATATCAATTATGCAAACGCAGTGTATACAAACTATTCTTAAATGTGTCACTCAGCTTTCAATATTGATGTTATTTTGTTATCAACTACTCTGTATGATGAACATGGAAATTATGGCGGGCGAGCTTTGCTCTCTAAAACCGTCAAATAAAATCCCCTCTGAGGGGACTAACTAACTAACTAACTAACATAACAGTAGACTTAAATTTACCAATTGTACATTGAAAAGGCAGACAACATTTTAAAAATTAATTATTGCGTGTCTGCAACTAGCCATTAGCTGCTACGACAGTGATTCAAATAGTTGAGCTACATTTGGGTTTAGACAAAGGCTTACATAAAGTATTATCTACTTTTACCAATTGGGCAACTGATTGTTTTTATCTAATCGCTATCTACATAATTTGTTTACAAAATATAGTTTCAAAATTTACAATTGTAACTGCTTAAGAAATTTCAATTCAACTGAAGCAGGCATTGCGATTAAATGCTGTTTTCTGTTCTATGTGAGGATTTCCGTTTTGTTTTGATTTGAGCACAGTCATATAAAGTATTTTAAAATCAAACATTCAATAAAGCCATCGCATAAGTAAATATTTAAGTAAAAGCTATCAATTGATTCTAAAATTTGTGCAAAGTGTTTCAGAGGAATCCTAACATCGTCAATCTGATTACGTGTTTTTTCAGTTGCTTTAAAGGCAGGTTTTTATCAACTAAATATTAATATATTGACAATAATAATTACTTTGATAAAACACTTTGATTCAAATTCAATTTTGTTTTTCGTCGAATCATAATTATTTTTCGAGAACTCTGTTTATATTTAAAATTAGGAGAAACTCAAGTGGACTTGTGTGCGACTTGTAAGCATATTTGCATTTCAAATTTGTACAAGAAGAAACTCAAGTTGAAACTCGGTCTCCGATCTGTTTCCTATTTTATTTTTTTCGACTGATCGAGCATTTCCATGTCGTTTAAAGGCTTGGTTAATTGTACACAGTTGATTGACAAATTCAGTAAACATCCTAAATTAAAAGTTGTGTACGGGCTAAATAGAGTTTATGAGGTGTTGTTTAGCCATTTAAACTCTCAATCAACATTCAAAATGTATCTTACCGTTCTTCTAGACAAACAGTTTGTTCTTTATTGCACTATAAGCAAGCTTGGCATATTCAGTTGCACACCAGTGAAATTTTGCAAATACTGGGACAATATCTAAACGTAAAAATAGCCCCATCTTAGCTCTTCAAGGAACTGAGTTACGAAAACTTAAAATCATCAGTTTCATATTGTCCGGACTAGCCTGTTTGCTATTTCTGCAATGCTACTACTTTACAAGAAATTTACAAGCCAATAATGGAAACACAGTTGACTTAGTTCTTGGATGGTTTGGCTTTATGGTAATAGCATCTATTGCAATATACGTCTAGATCTTTCGAAACAAGGGACCGGACTTAGCAACATTTCTAAATAATCTCAGAAAATTAAACACAGAAACTTTGAGAATGTTAAAACGTTGCATGGGATATGTCCCAGATAAAACTGAATTAGTTGAGTTCTCCAATCTACTTCTCGTTCCTGCATTTTGTCTTAATGTTTTTGTATTTGGACCTATATTTATTTTTGGATTTCACTGGAGTACACCTTGCAAATCTTCTCTTATTGGCTACTTTCTGTTACTGGAATGTAGGGAAAGTGTACTGGTGCAATATGCGATACTTCAAGCTATAATATTTTGGATTGTCAAGGTGTTAATTTTTGCTTGTAATGTCTTAGTATGGATTGTTGGTCTGTCGGGAATAGCATTTGTTATCATAGTTGTTCATATTCTTGCAATGATGATGACTCAAGAATGTATACAACTTTTAGGAAGGCGGTTGAAAAATAGTGCAAATATAATTGCAGATGTAACTATTCTTAGACAACTGAATGTCTATAAAATTTTAATTAACTCTATTCAACAAGATTGCTTATGCTTTTTTGTGGTTGGTTGTATTTTAATCCTGTCTGTAAATGTTGCCTTTCTGGTAGCGTTTGAAAGCGGGTCTGGTGAGAAAACTAGTATTATTATGAAAGTCTTATTTGCACTAGCAATATTTGATGGGTCGGGAGGTATTTTGTTGAACTTTAGTGGCATGGTATCCATTTACAAAAAATCAAGATTTTTGATTGAAGATATAAAACGAATGATACTTTATACTGAATCTAAGTTTTGTAGAGCTTGGCTAAGAAGGTTTTTGAAATCGTGTAAAAAATTTGAAGTAAAGTTTGGGGAGAATAATTTTATTGAGGAATTGACGCCATTGAGGTGTCTAGATTTTTCTGCGAATTTGACAGTTCAGTTTTTGCTCTTGTTTAGCAATAAGTAAAACTAGGACTAATAATACGTTATTGATGTTAATGTTATGTTATGATATGTTAGCGTATAAAACTAAAAGAAAATAAGTATTTCATAAAACAATGTTAACCATCCTACTACCAATTTTTCATATTTTATGGGGCGAAAATTCTTTAACGAAATATTTTCTGCCTGGAATTTTCATTTTGAGACATTAAATTAATCGAATCCAATCGTTTTATTTTTCAAGTCGTTTCAATTAATGATTTTTTTACCTTTTTAAAAGTTTGAAGTGTAACTTCCAGCCTTAAGTTTGTTTTGTCTATATGCCAACGTTTCTCTTTGAAAACATGATAAAGGTGTTGTTTGATTACGGCTTATTTGATGTAGCATTAAAATAACATGGCAAACTGTTCCAGTGTTAATTAGTATACAGAAAAAGGGTACTTATCAATTTTAATTAAAGATTTACATGCTAGTATATTCTACAACAGGGATTATCATATTTGTGCTTTAACAAATGATAACATTATATACATTTTCTGGCAATTTGACCACTGATACTTTTAAAAAACACTGATTAAATATTAAATTTAAATATAATTTCATAAATGTCAGGAACATAAAATAAAACAAAAGCAGACATAGCGACAAAACTTTGGTTGTAGTAATTTTTGCATGTTTTTAATGAGTAATTTAATTACAGATATATCAAGTAATTCATATGTATTTTATAGATACATACATTAAAAAACTAAGCTACAGCCAAATTATATTAAACACGGTATATATTCCTTTTTGAGAAAAGGTTTTGATGGGTATCTTTTATCATCAATCTGGTTACGTAGTTTTGCAAGATCTCAGCACGTACAATCAATATATCAACGTGCAGTAAATTCCAAACGTAAAAATGATCTTTGACATACCTTGCTATACAAGGACCCGAGTTAAACTGAAAACTGAAAATCTGGGTTCTACTCTAAAGCAAATCTGATTACAATATTTTAGCAATTCTCCAACAAGTCAATCAATGTTCCCTTATATTTCCAGGGTTTACCGGGTTGAGTCTCAGAAAACCTTACACATGTTTAAAAACTCTAGTACCTATTGTAGTATAGAAGTATACAGTTTAACAATTGTGCAGAAATTAATGACAATCACAAAATATATTTGATTAAAAACTCCTATAAAACTTTTAAAGTTTGCAGTCCAGTTTACTTTATGGGGTAATCCAGTTTTTTAATTAATTAATTCGTGTCTAAAAACCATCAAATGCTGTGACAGCAGTTCACCTGGGTCAATAGTGTACATAAACATTTATATGGTTCAACCAATAGGATAACTGGGTTTCGTGTCAAGACGCTTTTAAAATACAATTTGTGTACGTATTATATAAACTCTCTCGTATCTAATTCGGGAAGAAAATTAAGTGAAAGGGCAACAGCCTAATGTAGTAAAACTATTTACTTGCTTTCAATAATAATTCGAGTTAAAATCTAAACTTACAACTCTTGTGTTGCTTTATATTATTTCTCGTCACATTCATGGATGGTCTGAATTAACTTTACAAATTACCCCTTAGTATGCTAATTAAGTACTAGATTTCTTTTGAAAAGAGTTCCAAATAATTAGCTTTTCGTAGGATCACGTTCTAGCAAAGCATGTAACTAGACCTTAGAATCATTTTGTAAATATGTACAAATATAATAATTGTTTATTTACCATGAATCTATGTATATAACACATGTGTAAATAAATTGCAAGGTCTCCCTCCCCAAGGTATATGCAATCGACGTAGGGTAATGAGATTTGTTTTTTTAACTTTTTCCACTACATACACGTACAAAGATTGTACTCACTTGTATATAAGAAACGCACAACTCATAATAGTTGCTTTCTACGCGATTCCCTATGGTAGACATCGTTTCCTGTCGTCTGAGGACAAAGTATGTAGAGACTGACTTTGACAGCAGCTTCCGATATAATAACCTGTAAAGGTTCGTATAATTAAAAAAAACTATAAATACTAACAACTATAGCTTATTTGCTTTTCCAATCCTAGCGTATCTACGTCTCTGTTTATACTTCTTGCATTTCAGCTAAATTGTGCTATACCCTTTCTTGAATGTTTAGATAGTAGACTTCAAAAGATTCAAATAAGCATTAAATACTACAACTCGATTTAACAATAACTTCGCTTCAGGACCTAATCTACACTCATGGTACAACATTTTGCTGAAACTAAAACCATTGACCTGACTATCCAGATAATGTTATGTCTCGAGAACCGAATGGACAGCCAAGCCACCTGCAGCAACAATTCTAGCTTACCTAATGAACCGACTCTCCGAGCTTAGTGCTCTTTTCAATCTCTTATATTATATACCGAAACGGGTAGTGTGGGTATTGCGTAATAACTATACGTTAACTTTTTCATACACTACAACCTTATACACACTTATAGCAAATATTTATTGAGAGTTATATTTTGCACATTCATAAACTAGTTTCAACAAATAAGCAAATGGCTATAATATGGTTATTTGATTCTAAAATGGATAGGAAAAGCTTCGTGAGCATGACATTTGATTACGTTGTTTTCAACAGTTGAAAATGCAGCTTTCCAGCAACTAATAATATTATTATAAATATTAACAAAAACAAACAAAGCTTATTTGGGTTTAATTTTCTATTGTTTTACGTATTTTCGAAAAAAAACTGTTTGTTTTAAAATTTAGTAGAAACTCGAAGCCTGTTCACAGTTGGTAAAAACAAATTTGTCGCATGGTCATTTAAATACGTCATCTGAATACATAGACTTGATGACAAGAAAGTTTTGAATTAACAAAAGTCTTGTTACCAAGTGGCTGATATTGTATTATTGCGATATATGAATGAAATGGTAAAAGCAAACAGATGTGAAGTCATGCTTTTGAATCTATAGAGGATAAAAAGGGTTTCAAAGGCAATATTTTATCGTCAATTTGATTACGTTGCTTTCAATAGTGGAAAAGTGAAGTTTTCCAGCAATCAATAAATTCCATATAGATAAAAAAGCTTTCTAATTTTGGTAAAATATTTAAATGAATAGTGACTTAATATGCTGTCGTTTTCCGTAAGTAAACAATTATTACATAAAAACTACATAGTTTGTCCATTTTGCTAACACACTGTGTACATTTTAAAGCAGAGTAGAAGCTTGGTGGAATTATTATTAGGTAGAAAGCGTATTTCACACTTTGCATTTTTACGTTTAAATCGAAGCATCTTTTCCATCGAAGCTGTCTTGAGATGCCGACAAATAAATACCAAGAATATAGACAAGCATCATGGAAATGTGATAATTGTGACATTGAGAAGGTAGTTCGTGTTTGTGTTCAGTGTAAAAACACTAATAAAAGACTCAAGCTGTATACCCAGTGTGCAGACTGTAAGCATTTTTACCACACTACCTGTGTAAAAAAGGCATTCCCACTGCACAAAAGTGACGATTTCGTTTGGACTTGTCCAAGTTGCCAAACTTACTCTGATCAAATAGAGACACTTTCGACCAGCAGCATTTCAGCTGCTCAAATAACGGTGAGAGGAATTACAATTGGACATGTAAATATACGTGATCTGATGTTTATGAACAAAAAAGATAACATACAGGACTTCATCGTCCAAAACAATTTTCACGTATTTGGAATCACAGAATCATGGTTATATAGTGATATACCTGATACTGAGGTAATGTTATCTGGATATCACATATTTAGATCAGACCGCACAAACATTAAATCGTACAATACACGAGGAGGTGGTTTGATTTTATATGTGAAACATGAATATAGTGTTAGTCTCCACCATGTTAAGCAACCACAAGACTGCACACAAACATTACATGTTATATTGAAGAAGGACAAAATCAAAGACATACATATAGTTCTAGTATATAATATACCCACTACTCCCTGCAAAAAAATGTTGCAAACATTGCAACCACATCTGAACTTATGCAATCAACTGGAAGCGTATATTATTGGAGACTTCAATGTCAACCTAATGAAAAAAGACGCTGGTTCCAAAGAACAGACGCAATTTATGAGTGATTATAATTTTACTCAATTAATTAAAACGCCAACAAGAACAACGTCATCATCATCTACAATAATAGACCACATATATACGAATCAGCCTAATCTCAACGTTAAAAACGGAGTTTTAGACAGCAGCATTTCTGACCATGATATCATTTACACATGCAGAAAGAAATCTCACATATCCAAATGCGGTCTAAAAACCGTGGAAATGAGGAACTTCAAAAATACTAACTATGATGATATGCGTAAAATGATAAAAGAAGCCCCTTGGTGGATTTTCAAGCATTGCAAAAATGCTAATAAAATGTATGAAATGTATGAGCAAATACTAAAACATGTTCTAAACGTTCATGCACCAATTAAAAAGATGCGTATTAAGACTCATAGAAAAATTTGGATGACAGCTGAATACGACCAAATGACCCGAAAGCTACAAAAAGCCAAACGGAAATTCAGAGAAATCCAAACTGAGGAAGCTTCTCATGAGTACAAGCAAAAACGAAATAAACTCACATTCCTCAAACAAAAACTAAAACGCAACGTACTTAAAAAGTTAGCCAACGATCCTGTTTGCGGCTCCAAACAAATATGGGAGTTTTTAAACACACATGTTGGAAGACAAAAAACAGACATTCCTTTACCGGAAATTAAATCCAACGGTGCAACTTCTTATGACGATAAAGAAAAACTAAATCAATTATGCAAACAGTTCAGTCAAAATCCATTAAATTTATCAACTCAAGTAAAATTACCTACTCAGTTACAAAGTTGTATTGAAACTGAGAGTACTCCGTCATTTCAATTTCAAAGGATTACTCCAGCGGAAATAGAAGCTGCGATCTCATCTATTAAATCCAACAAACCATGCGGAGTGGACGGCATACCCGCACGTTTTATCAAAGCATGCGCTGTAGAACTTTCTCCACACATGGCTTACTTGTTTAATACAATGTATGCAGAAGGAATTATGCCTCAACGATTGAAAACGGCCTTAATTACTCCTTTGAATAAACAAAAAGGTGAAAAAAGTGAACCGAAAAACTATAGACCCATATCTATTTTACCAACAACGACAAAAATATTGGACAAAATTTTATATAATCGACTGATTGTATACTTTGAGGAAAATGATATTCTCATGAAGCAACAGCATGGTCATCGTGAAAATCGCTCTACTCAAAGTGCAATTACGGTACTAACTGATAATATTAAAGAAGCTGCAGACAAAAAGCTTGTAACTGGAGCAGTCTTCTTCGACTTCACACAAGCCTTCGATAAAGTCAACTACAACAAGCTTTTATCAAAACTTCAGATGTGTGGAATACAAGATGACATGATTAAATTCATGCATAACTATGTCAGTGATAGGAAAATCATCGTTGCAAAAAATGGAATTCGATCTGACCCCTACAACATGACCGCCGGAAGTCCACAGGGCTCCGGAATTTCGGGATTGATATTTTGCATATATATCAACAGCATAAAAACATTTTCGAAAATTGTAAGTACAATTTTTACGCTGATGATCTGTCATTGTACTGCCATGGAAAAACCATAAGTGAAATCAACGAAAAATTACAAAGGGACACAACCAACCTTCAAATGTGGTGCAGTGACAATGACATGATAATTAATAGTAACAAAACAAAAGCAATGCTATTTAAAACAAGGTGGTTAACACCATCGGGTGAATTGTTTATCTTTAAAAATGCAAACAATTGAAATTGTAAACGAATTTAAGTATTTAGGCATTGTGCTAAATTCAACTTTAGATTATGAAAACCATTATGAATCGGTTTGCAAAAGTATGACAGCCAGATTATATATGCTACATAGACACAAAAAGGCATTCACTCCTAAATGAAGACATATTTTTGCTACCTCACTAGCTTTATCAAACCTAGACTATTGTCTCACGGTTTGGGGTAAAATGAGCAATACTAAATTAAAACGAATAAATAATATACTGCTTCGTTTGGCTAAACTTATTATATCCCCAAGAAATAGAAATAAATTAAAAGATAAAGTAATTAGATTAGAGCAACTAAATTGGTTGCTTGTACATGAAAAATATGAAGTATATATGTTAACATATATTTATAAGCATATCTGGTGGGAATCTCCAATGAACTGCTATTTTCCGCAGTTTATCAAAAGAGGAGAACAACAAAGATGCTCACGTCAAGAAAATAATTTTATTTTGCCACAGATGTCAAGAGAATTCGGCAAATCTTCGTTTTTTTATCAAGGAATTTTATTGTGGAATGATTTACCTAATATTATTAAGCAGTGTCAAAGTATTCTTCAATTTGATTGTAGTGTAAGAGAATACGTAATGTCAAAAAGAGACGATAAAATGTTACATTTTAAATAGAAAATAGTTAATGTTATGACATTGTAATTTTTTGTTAATTATTCGCTAAAGGAGACATGTTACATGCAAACAATGTGTATCAGTTTACATTTTATGTTATTGTCACCTTACAAGTATTTTTCTTGTGAAATAAATTTGGCTAATTCTAATTCTAAAGAAGCAGAAATACAGGGCCAACATTAGAGTTCAGTCAGTTTTATAGCTTTATTTTTCACGCTTCGAGCATTTAAATGTCATTTAAGGATAACCAGTAAGAGCATAAAATTAATTAGAAAATATATCAAACATCCAAATTGTAAAGTTGGAAATATTCTGGAACATTTCTAGAGGCAATGTTTAGTAATTCCACACACAAAATGTGTCCGAACCGTTATCTAGACAAATCTTATCCTTTTTATTGTACAATAAAAGCACTAAAGCGTATTTCAATGTGCACCACTGAAAATTGAGAATAAGTTAGTAAAATCTGAACATAACAAATAATTCCGTCGTAGCTACTTATACAAGAACCCAATTTACGAAAACTAAAAATCATTAGTTTTAATTTATCGGGATTAGCTTGTTTGCAATTTTGTGCAATGTTATCATTTTCAAGAAATTTACAAGCTCATAATGGAAATACAACTGACAAAGTACTTTGGTGGTTTAGCTTTGGTATATGAGCATCCATTGCAATTTACGTCCATATATTTCTAAACAAGGGACCGGACGTTAGCGGACCGGACTAACTTTTTCAACAATATCAAAAATGCTAACAGAAAAATTAAATTTTAGATAATTGCAAGGGATTTTTTCCGTATAAAATTTCATTGAGTCATAGAACCATTGTTATGCAAAGTTTAAGTTGACTTGACTCCACACTTTCGGTCCCAAGGAATCTTGAAGGTCACACATTTGAGATGATCTTCTACTCAAACAGTTTAAATGATAAACATGAAATTTATTAAACAAATAGATATAGTACCTAAGGGGAACCATAATGATTCTGGTGCAAATTGGTTGACTGTTACCAGAATAACCATCAGAACGTACTCATGATTTTTAATGAGAGAAAAATTAAGAATACCAATTTACAGATAAGAACATTGTAATTAAACTTTCTCAAATGACCATGGTCTAAAATTTGATAGTTTTGGAGATATGGATGTTTTACTTTTTTGTGTGTTTTATTTATATACAAAAATGTTATATACTTCGAATTTCATTTAAAATTACTGTCTTAAGACCTGAAGTCAAGATAGTTGCTTGACAATTTATTTTGTCAAGTCTCTTTCAGTTAACAATATTTCGTCAACCCAACGCATACAATTTATTATAGAACAAATAATATTACCTAATGTAATATCTAACCTTAGTTTTGTTTTGTCCAAATGCCAAACATTTTCTGGAAAAAAACATATTATGAATGTTGTTTGGTTCCGGCTTATCTCATGTAACCTTTTGAATTTAAACATTACAATGACAAAAAGATGTTGTGTTTGAAAACAGGCAATCTATATTATGTTTAATACATTACAAAAAAATATATATTTACAAAACGTGGACAATTTTTTTTCTTCTAAAAGCTATGGGTAATCTACGCCTGTATAAATTTCCATTCTCAAATTGGTATCAGAACAAAATGAGAGAAAAGAAGGCTATTGACATATTTAAGTTGATTTGTTGGCTATATTTCTATTAAGCGACAAGAATTTAAACAGCTATTGTTAAGTATTTTATTTATGCAAACCCGAAAACGAAGCTAATTTACCAGCAAGTCATACAAAGCAATTAACTTAATATTAAATATAAACATTATTTCATTAGTTTGCTTTAGAAGGGTAGAAAAGGGCAGCACTCGTGTAGACAAGTAATTAAAATAATAATAAATTTACCTTTCTATTGTATTTAACAAATTAAAAAAATATATGTGCAGTGTGTTATTTTTTTTACGTCAATCCAAGTATTTAATCGACAAATATTTAAGTAACCCACTTTGGAAAACCTTTCCATTTGGTCAAAATTCACAACTAGCAAGCAAAGTTAACATTTTACGTTTGCGGGAGAAAGAATTTTGACCCAAAATTAGGTTTCTAAAAACTTCATTTTTATTTTTTTCAAACAAAAAATGACTAAATGATAAAACTTGCGGCTTTTCATTTGTTTTAACATTCGAGCATGCTCATACCATGTAAAAGTTTTGGATACTTATTTTGTCGGGTTAACAGTCTCAGAAAATTTCAAACATATTATTAGGTACGTGTCTATTTTAGTATAGACGTGTACATTTCATAGAAATTCCCAGATACAAATGACAGTCGCACATAAATTATATGATGACAATTGCTTTGAAGAATATACGCCATTTGAATGTTTTGAATTTGCAACCCACTTTTTACCATTAGGGATTTCCGTGGTTTCAAGAATTTTTGTAGCAGATTGAGATGTCAAAACAGTTTTATTTTCCACATACACTATAATATGGAACATATATTGAAATCAATTCCACCACCTGATTTTAATATTTTATAACTTCAAAATAATACGTTTTGTTTTGAATTTGGTAAGTCCTGTTTTGAGACCTGTCATCAATTTGATTACTAAACATTTTGTTTCTCAAGTCACTTTTATTACTAAGAGTGTATTAACTAACACTGTCCAAATTATTATAAATGTAACCACAATGTATAAATGTTACCCCCAACCTGTTTTTGTTTTGTTCATATGTCATGGTAATTTTTTTTAAACACGGTAAAAGTGTTGCTTAGTCCCGGCTTATCTCATGTCATCTTTTGTATTTGGAATTGAAGTATTACAAGTTAAAACAACACAACAACATAAACCAATTCTAGAAACTTTAATAACAGTTGACTTGAGTTTAGCTAAAGTACATTGAAAGGGTAGCCAACGTTAAAGAAAATATGTTGTTTGTCAGAAAAACTGTAAAACTCAAGACATGCTTAAATAGTTCACATATTTATTTTGACGTGGGATAAGGATTCACATAAAATATGCTTTAACCTATTTTACAACTGAATTTTTTTATCGTAATGGTACCAACATAGTACGTCGTAATTTAACTTTAACTTAACTTATCATAAATCCCTAAGAAAACAAAAAGCAGGCATTGCGACTGAATATTGTTTTTCAGTAAGGTATTCAAGATATTTTAAAGTGAAAACGTTTACATAAAGTATTATTATTCGGACAAACATAAAATAAAGCCAATGTAGAAGCCAGTTATAAAAAAAATATAAGTATGTCCATAATTCTCAAATGAAAAGAAAGGATTTGAATTCCATTCTTTTATCACCGATCTGATTAAGTTGTTTTTCAAGAGTGGAAAAAGGCAGCGTTTAAGCAAGAAATAATTACTTTAGGAACAATAAAGCTACTTCACTTTGGAAAAATATTTTAAGTAAATATTTGTTTAATCTGTTATTATTTTACTCAACTTCAAATATTCTCTGAAGGAATATTTGACCTGCCCATTTTGGAAAAACCCTGTGTAAATTTGGAATTAGTGAAAACAGTGGACGTTTTTTTACAAACTCGCGAGTATATTTAACACTTTGCATTTTACATTTGAAGAAGAGTTGGTTTCCAAATAGCGTTCTAACCCAATATTTTTTTCACTGAACGAGCATCTCTATGTCATTTAAACGCTGGGTTGTGTGCGTACAATTGACTAATAAACTTATAAGTTGTAAAGTTAGAAAAATTTGTAAAACCATTTCGCTTTTTTATAATTCAACACTCAAAATGTACCCAACCAGTTTTCTAGACAAATCGTATCTTCTCTACAGCACTATAAGGATACTTGGCTTATTTAATTGCGCACCAGTAAAACTTGAAAATGCTGGAATAAAAACCAAACCTAAAAACAATCCTATTTTAACCAAACAAGGAGTCGAGTTAAGAAAACATAAACTCATCAGTTTCGTATTGTCGGGATTAGCTAGTGTGCAATTTTTGCAATGCTGCTACTTCTCAACTAACTTTCAAGCGCAAAACGGAAACACATCTGATTTGGTACTTGGATGGTTCGGCTTTAGTGGAGTAGCATCCATTGCAGTTTACGTCCATATATTTCAAAACAAGGGACCTGACTTGGAAACCTATGTAAACAGTCTCATTAAGTTCAACGGAGAAAATTTAAGAATTCTGCATTCGTGCAAAGGATTTTCTCCAGACAATATTTCATTCATTGAGTTTTCCAATTTACTTCTCGTTCCTGTCTTTTGGCTGAACGTTTTTGTATTTGGGCCTGGTTTTATTTTCGGGTTGCACTGGAACAAACCATGTAAGCCTTCTCTGATTGGATACTTAGTGTTCCCAGAATGCCGAGAAAGTGTAGTGGTGCAATATTCAATTCTACAAGCCATTATCTTTGGGTTTCTCAAATTGATTATTTTTGCTGGTAATAGTTTAGTATGGATTGTTGGAATGTCAGGAATTGCGTTTGTTGTAATAGTTGTCCATATTCTTGCAATGATGATGACTCGAGAGTGTATTCAACTTTTAAGAAAACGTCTAAAACAGAGTAGCAATGTAATTGAAGATGTTACTGTAGTCATTAGACACTTACAGGTTTCTAAAACATTGATTAACTCTATTCAACAAGATTGTTTATGCGCTTTTGTCGTTATTTGCATTGTAACATTAGCTGTAAATGTGGCCTTGCTGGTAGTTTCTGTGAGCGGTTCTGGTGCGGAAACAAGTATTGTTATGAAGGCTACATTTACAATTGCAATATTTGATGCGACGGCAGCTATTTTGCTGAATCTGAGTGGCATGGTATCCATTTATAAAAAATCAGGACTAATGGTTGAAGAAATGAAACGAATGATAGTTGATTCTGAGTCTCGGTTTTGTAAAGCATGGCTTCGAAGGTTTTTGAAATCATGTAAGAAATTTGAAATACAATTTGGTGCGAATAATTTTATTGAGGGATTGACGCCGTTAAGGTGTCTCGACTTTTCGGTGAATTTGACAGTCCAGTTCTTGCTCTTGTTTAGAAATAAGTAAAACGTCACGTATTTAAAGGTTAGTCAATAATGTTAATATATTAAGTTAGTAGTTGTTTGAAGTTAGATTTGTTGAAGATTTAGTTAAGAAACTGTTCCTATGCTTAAGCTCAGAGAGAAATTAGCTCTTCAGTTTTAATCAAATATGAATATCAATATATATCGATTAGGGGTAATTTATTTAGTGAACAATTTATTAATTTTCTTAGCTTACGTATAATAATAGATTTGAAACTGCTCCCAACTTGTGTAAACTTAAAATGATATGTATTTAACCTGAATAAAATCTTAATTAAATATTGCAAACAAACAAACAAACTCTCAGACATGTTCCAATGGTAAAAGAAAAATTGCCAATGTGAGATGTTTGCACAGAAGCATAAACTAGTAGCCAAATATTTACCTTCCGTCTTTTAATTTTACTCAAAAATGTTCACATAAGAATAATTATTTAAGATAATAATTCTGGTAATAATACAATAGGATATTTGGGTTATCATTTATCATTGTACAAATTATACACAACAAGCAAAGGTAAATGTTTAAGCACTTAATTTTCAAATGGGCTCCACGTGTTGTATTTGTCCTGAACTTTTAAGTGGTAGTGACCGAATAGGTAAATGATTGAATATGTGTTATGTTATATGTGTTTTTCAAAAGTAGAAAAAACAAGCTTTAAAGCAACTACTACTAAATCTTAAGAAATATTCAAACAGCCCATTTTGAAAAAAAACGCTGTCTACATTTAAAATTAGTAGAAACTCACGAGAAAACACTTTTACGTGGGTGTGGCCAATTTGCCTCATGTTTTCAAGCTAATATTACTCTTATCGAGAAAGTGTTATATGCCAGTAGTTTGGAAATTATACAAGAATGAGATTTTGGCTGACAACGAAGATGATAGTAGAGAAGAGTCCCCCCTTACATGTTACTTTCAAAAGAAAAATCTGAAACCTTTTTTCATATATCACCACATCCTTGATTTAAGTAATGTATTTTTATTAGTTTTCGTAAACCAAATCAAATTGTTTAAAAAATTGTGGCTTTATTGTTTTTAATAAAATATTTGGGTTTCCGAATTAGTCGAAATCTGTAATTGGATTCTAGTTTTTGAATATTTAGTCAATAATAAATATATCAATTGCGATGCATATGTCATGAATTAATATATACCATTACTCAACATGTTTCACAACTTGCGCCAAAATTAGGTAGTTTTATGAGCATATTTGTTCCTTTGGTTCTTAATGTATGTATTGTAGCTTTTGTTAGCATTTTGTGGAGTTACAAATTAAACATTCAGTTTTATAGAGGTAATTTAAATTTTCACCGATTTTTGAAGACTTTTTTAGTAATTTTTTATACCAAGACGGAGTTTATGATGGACGTGGTCCCACAAATAGTTTAGCTTCTAACCTAAATTTTGTTTTTTCCACGTGCCAATGGTTATATTTGAAGACATGTTAAAGGCGATGCTTTGTAGCGGTTTTCCTTATTTTGTCTTCTAATTTGGATTGTTAAATTATAACTTATTCTAAAAGCAATTTGAAAGTAACGAATTTATTACAAAAATAGCATGTTAGGCAACTTGAGTGTTTTATCATGATCATCATCCTTTTGACATATTTGAACGGTTAAATTATATATTTGTATATTTTAGAAACTAAGTTAATGATGTATTCGTTCATTTGGATTATATATTTCTGAAAACATATTTACATGAAATGGTTGGTCTGTTTAATAAACACGTTTCTAGATATCCATGAAAAGTATAATTGATGATTTATGACAAAATTATTTTAGTAGCATCTGGTAATGGAATAAATTAAACTGTATCATTAAAACTACAGAAAATATAAGCACGTGGATTATATTACTGTCCACTTATACATCACTACGCTATTTATGAAGGTTCAACGCTCTCACTAATTACCAGTATCAAATTAATTAGAGACGTAGCGACACGCGTAACGTAATTTTCAACCTTTATATTGTTTTATCCACATGCCAGATATTTTCTTATCAAAAAACCCGGTATAGGTGTGGTTTTGCCCCGGCTTATCTAATAAATATCTTGTAGTATATGCATAGCAAGCAATACTAGCCAGTTCAAGTATAACTAGCTATTGTGAGTAACAAGACACGGTGGTATTATATGTAGCACGCTCGACATGTTATTTGGGAAGACCTGGGGTCGGATCCAGGCTGTGTCACTTAGTTTTTACTCACAATTCAAAGCTATACAAAAACTCCATTTCACATATCTTACATATCTCACTAATAATTCTGTTTAGAAACTAACCCAAGATTTTACCTGAGTTAACTCAATTTTTTTTGAAAAGTTGGCCAACATTAAAAAAATATTTTCTAAAAAAATAGTGAACACCAACAACTGTTCCATTAAAGATTCACATATTTGAGATGGGGCAAGAGATTACACATAGAATATGCTTCTATCAATTTAAACAACTGATTGGTTATCATGTACCATCTGAATATGTTGGTTTGATAACTGAAATGTTTAACTTCAATAAACTACCAGCAAAAGTCTTGTAAACAAGTGGCTCATATTGTATATTTACACTATATAAAATAATAAATATACCAAATGAAAACAGCAAAAAATAATAGTTTCAACTTTCATGTTCAAGCTTAATTCGTTAAGAAAATAAAACGAAATAAAAACATGTATTGCGACCAAATATGGTTTCGGTAGAATTCCATGTTATTTTCAAGTGACAAGTGATTTTTATTTTGGAAAAGGGAAGTTTATCAGCAACTAATAATTACTTTAATAACAATATTGCAACATATTTTTGGTAAAACATTTAAATAAATATTTGTTTGATGTAATATTTATTTTAAGTATTTCAAACATTTTTATATGAAATATATAAGCTGTACATTTTAGGTAAAACTTACAAACGCAAAAACAAAGCTAAGGAACCAACAAATCATGCAAAGGAACGAGCTTAATTTTAAGAAGCATTATAAACTATTTTGATGAAATCTACGCTTTAATCATCAATCTGGTTTACATTGCTTTTGAAGAGTAGAAAAGTGCTACTAGAAGAGTACACGAGTAACCAATAATTAATGTAATAAATCTACCTTATTTGAGTAACAAATTCAAATCAATATTGGTTTAATATTATAATGTTGTACGTCAATCCATATATTTTCGTAGAAATATTTAAATAACACATTTTGGGAAAACCTATCGACATTGTGTAACTCACAATTTTCAAGCACAGTTGCCATTTCACTTTTGTGGAAGAAAGAATTTAGACCCAAAATTAAGTTTCTAAAAGCTTGAACTATTTTTTTAAACGGAAATAGTTCCTTTGTAAAAACTTTCTGCTTTTGTATTTGTTCAAACAATCGAGTATTCTCATGCCATGTAAAAGTTTTGGATTCGGGCAGCTTCTTAATAAATACCATAAATACACAAGTTGCAAGGTTTTAACCAGTGCCAAAAATACTTTAAAGCTGTTCATTATTTATTGTAATTTAACATTAAAAATGGACCCCAAATATTTTCTTGACAAACCATATCTTCTAAACCGCACCATAAGAATAGTCAGCCTACTTAATAGCGCACCAGTGAAACTTGCAAATACTGAAACGAAAAGAGAAGCAGTAAATTATCAACCCATTGAAGCAATTAAAGGAACCGAGCTGAGAAAACTAAAATTGATTAGTTCTCTATTATCAACACTAACGGGTTTGCAATTCGTCCAATGTTGCTATTTCTCAAGGAATCTACAAGCACAAACAACAAACATATCTGATGTGGTTCTAGGATGGTTTGGCTTTGTGGCTCTTGCATCAATCGCAACATATGCTCACATATTTCGAAACAAAGGACCTGATCTAAAATATTACTTAAATAGTCTACTTAAATTTAAGGCGAAAACTTTTCAACTATTGCGTAATTGCAAAAAGGATCCGTCTTCAGACAAAATTGCATTTATTGAGTTCTTCAACCTACTTCTCGTTCCTGTCTTTTTGTTCAATATAATTTGGTTTGGCCCTTTCTTTGTTTTAGGCTTTCATTGGACACAACCATGCAAACCTTCGTTGATGGGCTACTTCCTTTTGCAAGAATGTTACAATAAAACACTTTGCCCCAATTCCTTGCTGCAAAATATAGCCGCTGTAGTTCTAAAAGTTATAGTTTTAATTAGTAATATCTGGATGTGGTCTGTTGGAATTGCAGGAATAGTATTCGTTTTCGCAGGTGTCCATATTATTGCAATGATGATGATCCGAGACTGCGTCAATAATTTTCAAAAATTGTTAAGAAATAGTAGCAATATAATTGAAGATGCAACCGCCTACAGACAACTGCAGCTTTTTAAAGTGCTCACTAACTCTATTCAGCAAGATTGTTTATGTTCTATGATTGTTATTTGTATTACAATTTTAGCTTTGAATGTTTCTTTACTTGTTATTTTTGTTAGCGGTGAAGAAACAAGTATTGTTATGAAAATTACATTTACAATTGCTATATTGGATATGTCTGCAGCGATTTTACTGAATCTTGGTGGCATGGTGTCAATTTACACAAGATCCGGGAAAGTTATTGAAGATATGGAGATAATGAGGATAAAATGTGAGTCCAGATTTACTAGAGCATGGCTACTCAGATTTGCAAAATCGTGCAAAAAATTTGAAATCAAGTTTGGAGAGAATAATTTTATTGATGAATTGACGCCATTACGATGTCTAGATTTTGCGCTTAACTTGACAGTTCAGTTTTTGCTCTTGTCAAGAAATAAATAAAGAGATATTTCAAAACTATCTATTTTACTTTCATTAGACAGCTTAGCTGCTGTTCCTTTTATGGTAAGTGTTAATGCAAAGTAAGCTTTATTTAAATGTCATATTACAAACTTTAATCAATTTAAAATTTGTTCCTATGTAATTTATGGATACTCTAACCGCTTGTATATAACTTATAATGATATAATCCAATAGTATTGGTTTTAGATTATTTGTAAATTAAACAAAAACTTTCCGGTTATAATGCCCAAAGATAAACTTAACATAAAAACTGCATGTTTTAAAAATTAAGATAAAATATTTTTTGTTAGATTGGTTATTTCTGAGAACATACAGTACATAAAATGAATAGCTTATTTATCACCAATATATTTGGATGTTTATTCAAGTCGATTTAATGGATTTGTAAAATATCATTTTTGTAGCAAGTAGTTTTGGAATAAATTTTGCTATATCGCAAAACTTTGATGGAATATGGGTTCCTTGAGAAAAAAAATTACTGGTCATATTTCCTTCTATTTGCTAATAATGCATCAATTTAATACAGGCAGAGTTTCAAAGAAATTGAGGCGTGCGTTTTCAAAATATTCAGCTGTAAACAAAGTTGAGCTGGATGCAATATTTATGCGAAAACTATTAGAAAGACTATTTGAAGTACTTAAGTATATTATCCATATTAGCTTATACAACCAATAGTGCATACAAGTACTTATAATATTGAAGCTTAACGATAAAATGCTCTGAAATTCTCTGAAATAAAAGGTAAAGGTGTTGTTCTGTCCTGGCTTATCTTATGTCACTTTTTGTTTTGGGAATTTTAATATAACAACTTATAACATAACAGTTGACTTAGGTTTACCTAAAACATACATTGAAAAGGCAATCAATATTTTTAAAAACAATTGTGTCTGAAAACAGGGAATGCCAAGAAATGTTGCGATAGTGATATTGCTCGTTTGAACAGGGACAAAAGCTCACATCAAATACACTTCTTCCACTTTGACAACTGATGTGTTGTCGTAATGAAATTTAAATACTAAGTACGTCCGAATTTCATTTCAACATCCATGTTCACAATTCCTCAATAAAATTAAATCAAACAAAAGCTAATATTTCGACTGAATGTTGTTGTTGGTTAGCTTTGCATGTTGTTTTAAAATGAGAAATGTAAAATTAAGTATTATTATTTACACATGCATGAAATTAAGCCAATGTAGAAGCAAACGATAAAAAGCAATATACATGATTCCAAAATGAAATAAAAGGATTTGAGTGACATTATTTTGTGACCAATATGTTTACATTGTTTTACAAGAGTTTAAAAGGGTAGCTTTTAAGCAAACCATAATAACTCTAAAGAAAATAAAGCTACCTCAATTTGGTAAATTATTTTAATGTAATATTGTTTTAGCCTGTTATTATTTTACTTGACTTCAAATATTTTCCTAAGAAATGTTTAAACAGCTCATCCTGAAAAATTAATGCAATATAAGTTTCGCATAAGAAATTAGATGGCAAGGTCTGGTAATAGAAGTATGATTAATGGAAGATGTTTTCATAAAGCATAAACAAGATATCAAATATTTTCTTTGTCTTTTAATATTTGCTTTACTTAAAAATGCTAACATGAGAATAATTATTCAGGATAATAATTCCGGTAATTTAACAAATTGGCTATTTGGGTTATCATTGTACAAAATATATGCATTAGGAAGATAACTGTTAGGTATTTAATTTAAAAAGTGGTCCACGTGTATAAAAAATACCATTTGTTCTGAACTTTTAAGTGTTAGTGACCGAATAGGTATATAATCTAACATTTGCTATGTAGCACAAAATTACATTAAACAAAATACACTCTCTTGTGAAAAGGTTTTGATGGGTCTACTTTTATCGTCAATTTGGTTACGGGGATTTCCAAGAGTAGAAAAAAACACACGTGTAATCAATAATTACTATGTTGGTGTAAAAGCTACCTTATTTCAGTAACAAATTTCAGATATATGTTATTGTAAAATCTATTTTGAAAAAGTCAAAAATTTGGTAAAAGCTCTGCTTAGTGAGATAGTACTCAAACAACTAGCTTGACATTTTACAAGTACTTAAACAACTCTCTTGACATTCATGCAGAACGTCCTCAGAGCTTTTGTATTGCGGAAACATTAACAACATTAAATTTCTAAAAGTTTCAAAGGAGTTTTTCCAAACTTAAAACATGGTCTCTGTAATATTTTCAGCTTAATATTAGTTTGCGTAGTCGAACATTCCCATGTCATTTGACAGTATTGTATTTGAACATTTTATTTACATATACATTTACATTTAATAAGTGTGAGAACCATTTTAAACCCTAAATGTAAATATCTCCGATGTAATACTTGGATGGCTTGGTTTCAATGGAATAGTATCCATGGCAACTTACCTTCACACAAAAAAACAAAGGACGTTATTTACAAACAAAGGACCCGACTTAAAAGATTACATAAACGGCCTCCTTGATTTCAACACAAAAACTTTTAGAATACTGCATTATTTCAAAGATTTTCCGTCAGAAAAAATTTCATTGACTGAATTTCTACAATTACTTCGTGCTCCTGTCTTTTTATTCAATATAATTGAGCTTGGACCCTTCTTTGTTTTAGGATTTCACTGGAAACAACCATGCAAGCCTTCGTTGATGGGCTACTTCATATTACAAGAGTGTTACAGTGATGTACCCAGTCAAATTTCTAAACTGCAAAATATAGCTGTTCTAGTCGTGAAAGCTACAGTTTTCATTGGTAATATTTGGATATAGACTGTCGGGATAGCTGGAATAGCGATAGCTTTTATAGTTGTTCATATTCTTGCAATGATGATGACAAGTGACTGCACTTAGCTTTTTCGAAGACGATTAAAGAATAGTAGTAATATAATTGAAGATGCAAAGGTGTATAGACAGCTGCAAGTTTTAAATTTTCTGAGTAACTCTATTCAACAGAATTGTTTATGTGCTATGATTATCATCTGCATTATAACATTAGCTTTATATATTTCTTTATTTGTGATTTTTGTGAGTGGCAGAGGCATGGGAACTAGTTTCGTGATGAAAGCTGTTGTTACAATTGCTATTGTAGATGCGTCGGGAGCCATTTTACTCATTCTTGGTGGTATAATATCTACACATAAAAAATCCAGATTAGTAATTCAAGATATGAAGATAAAGAGGATACAATATGAGTCAAATTTTACTGGAGCATTGCCTATCAGATTTTCGAAGAGTTGTAAAAAATTCGAAATAAAATTTGGAGCGAACAACTTGGTTGAGAAACTGACACCGTTGCGATGTCTAGACTTTGCTGTTAGATTGACAGTTCAGTTTCTGCTGATGTTCAGAAATAGATAAAATAATAAATGAAATTTATGCTGTATTTGTATTTCATTCTGTGAACCAAATAAAATATATATACATATATAATTGGAGCTTTACTTTAATATTGTGTCGAATAAACGGTATCGAATTCATATGTTCGAATTAATCACATTTTGTAAGAGGATTTCGTTTTTGTATATTGAATTAATATTAAATAAAGCGATTGTCATACATATGTATACATATACGAATAAATACTGTTACTCAACATATTTTACAGCTTCGCAAAACTAAGCTAGTTTTATCAACATTATATTTTTTTCTTTTAGTACTTTATATATATATATATTCCAGCCTTTGTTAGTATAATTTGTAATGAATAATATGGACTTAAAAACAAGATTATGTTTAATAAAATGTGGAGCGGTGTTATTTGTAGCTAAAAAATACACATTAATTTTACAAGAGGTAGTTTAAATTTTATTCGATTTTTCAAGACTCTTTTAGTATTTTTTCACCAAGACTGTATGAGCTTAACAAATTTTATAATAAACATGGTCCCACATATATTTTAGCTTTTAACTTTAATTTCGTTTGTTCCACGTGCCAATGATTATCTATGAATACATATTATAGGCGATGCTTTCTTGCGGCTTATCTCATTTTACCTTTTAATTTGGAATTTTCAAACATGGCATGTTCCAAAAGCAATTAAAAACTGACGAATCCATTTAAAAATATCATGTTAGGTAACTTGAGTGTTTTATCATAACCATCATAGTTTTAATACGTTTTGAGGTTTAAACGACATGTTTGTATACCTTGAAAAGCAATGTAAAATATTCGTTCGTTTAGACTATATATTTATTTTTTAAAAACAAATAAATGAAATTACTTTTCTGTTTATAAAGAACGTGTCTAGATATACTAACCAAAGTTTAAACAAATATTCGTTTTTATGTAAACGTGTCAAGTCTATCAAACCATTTTCGTATGAATATTTAAGTAACTCAGTTTGGGAAACCTTTTGATTTGGTAAAAACGTACAACTAGTTTAAGCAGAGAACATTTCAGTTTTGTGGAAGGAAGAATTCAGACACAAAATTCGGTTTTCTAAAATTTTTAACAAAACTGATTTTTTTAACGAAAATGATTCCTTCATAAAACTTTCTGCTTTAAATTTGTATTAAACCTACCAGCATTCTCATGCCATGTAAAGGTTTTGGAAACACATTCCTTATTAGTAAATACCGTAAATATATAAGTTGCAAGTTTTTCAGCAGCGTCAAAACCATTTTAAAGCTGTTCTTTAGTAATTCCAAGTTTAATTCAACGCTCAAAAAAGAACTCAAAATGAATTTTCTTGACAAATCATATCTTCTAAACCTCACCATAAGAATTGTTGGCTTGTTTAATAGCGCACCAGTGAAACTTGCAAACACTGAATTAAAAAGAGAACGCGAATATCCCCTAATTGAAGCAGTAAGAGGAAAAGAACTAAGAAAACTAAAACTGATTAGTTTTCTATTATCGTCCCTAACATGTTTGCAATTTGTGCAGTGTTACTATTTCTCAACCAATGCACGAGCACATAATATAAATACATCCGATTTTATACTTGGATGGTTTGGCTTTGTCGGTCTCGCATTAATTGCAACTTATGCTCATATATTTCGACATAAAGGACCCGACTTGACAAATTACTTAAACGGTCTCCTTAAGTTCAACTCGGAACTCCTGCGAATATTACGTATTTGCAAAGTGGCTTCTCCAGATAAAATTGCATTTATTGAGTTCTTCAACCTACTTTTTGTTCCTGTCTTTTTGTTCAATATATTTTGGTTTGGACCCTTTTTTGTT
>JAQFZG010000988.1:0-24693 GCA_034695465.1 Entomobrya nicoleti | reverse complement strand
AATTTAATAAATCTCATTTGCTAGCATACTTTCGTTGCATTTAATTTCGACTGTTTTCAAATTCAGCACATCAAATAAAATTAAATAATTTGCAAACAATTGCGCATCAATCACAAATACCATAAAACAAATGTAAGCTTTTACAATGTTTGTCTGAGGATGATGTGATTGCGAGATGATGTGTGGTTCATAAAGACCTAAAAAGCTCTTTTTCTGTTTACTTAACCTGGTTGGATACCACTACCTGACTTGACTTGGCAAATTTTTGCATTCAATATGGTCAAAATAGAGTTCATCTACAGCAGGTTTATCTGTAGCTTTATGGCTGCATGTTGCATATATGATAGTCTGTGAATTAAGTTATTTCTCGTCTTAGCGCTATCAATGCTTGCAGGCACTCAGTCAGATGTGTACAGACTGCAGACCAGACTGGTGATGAGATGAGAGGCGTTTTTGGCTAAGGCTTAAAATGAATTTTAATGCACTGTGCTCATTTTTTTTACATCTTCGGTGATGCTTTTACTCATTTTTACTCTTAATGTTTTTACCAAGAAGGGCAACACAAAAATTAAGGGTTATAATTCAAATTATCATGGTCTATATAATAATTTTGTAATAACTTTTTTTCTCGGCCAATTACAAATTGCAATATATTTGTAATTTCAAGGTGATAAAAGTTCATTTTTATTATATACTTTTTTCAACATCATCATACCACCATGATTACTTTGAAAGTAGTACTTAAATGCACCATGAATTGCATGCCATGCATCGATGCAGCTATAATTAGGATTTTACGATGGCGTATCATCATACCTATGCAGCAATCATCTATTAAAATGATATAATGTAATCATAATAATGAATCATGATTGTTTGTTGTATTTACCATTACCACACTTGCTCTCTAATGTCAGGGGATAGTGAAAAATGGCAGAGCGTTAGGGTCCTTGCTTTTCACAGTGTGAGTTTTACAATTTGCTAATTATGTTGGCGTTTTGGCATCGTCCAATCCACAAAAATATGCATCATTATCATTATCATCATAATATCAAATCAAAGAGAAGTAAATAAAATATATATTGTACCTAATTTGTATATACTCACAAAGTATGAAAGGTTTAGTGGTTCTCTTTGAAACGCCAATGAAGTGACGAAAAGCTTGATAGCACTTTCGATTTGTTTATTTATGTAATGATCACGATGAGAGGCTTATGTTTATGTTACGTGTTACATGTTATATTTGATTTCATCATCGTCTTCTCTCCTCTCCTCTCGGCCTTCCTGCACACAGCGGTGGTTCTTTCTTCCAAAATGCGTTGGTTGGACCCCAAAAAAGATGATGAACATTGCTGGTCAGAGAATGATCAATAATCCTTTTGGGCTCTCTCCGAACGAAACTGTAAATTTTGTTATTGGTAGTTTCATAGACAGCTCTAGTTTTTATTGTTTACTTTAAAACCTTGCCTTGCCTTGTCGATTTTTTACCTTTTAACAAAATGATTTGGTTTAAATTTTGGTAGTATTGGTGGTGGTGGTGATTGGTGATTTTTTGAAGTGAAGATGGATGTTGAAGCAGGTGAGGTCAAAGATGTGTAATGGATTGACTATTTGAGTTGTTTGTGTGGTTGTCGAAATGAATGTCGAATGTATTTTTGCGTGAACGCCCGTGGCGTCTCTTTCCAAATAAACTGACAAAGAAATTAGTTTAAGCAAATCTTACTTCTCGCATCTCTCACCCTCCTGCGCTACGTTACGTCTTTAAGAAATACCATCTATCATCTAAATACCTATACATGATGTACAACAGCTAAAAACTATTATAATTGGTATGAGATGGAATAAGCGTTCAAATAGTAATTTACAGCATGTCGTATCACTAAACATGCATACATCACCAATACAGTAAATTTGTTGAGCTGGATAAATGGCTTACTGTCAAATAAAAAGAAAAATGTAAGAATTGATGGCTTCCTAGACCAAGAGAACACATTTACTGCTTCATTTTTTTGACCTATCGCCATTGCGTAGTCGTAAAAACGACGAAGTGCAGTGGTTGGCTTCATTTTTGATGGTTTGTTGGAAAATACATCAAGAAATCCCACATAGTTAATATTCAGTTAAAATATAATGTATGCATGCAGCCAAAATGAAGTTCATTTTTTATTGGAGTGTAAATAGATATCCATTAAAAACTTTGCATCTGATTTAAAAGATGTAAATTGGAAGTGCCTATACAAGCGTAAAATTGAATTCATATCTCTCTAGCACTAGCACTGCTTGTTGTACTGACTTGGCAAATACACAGTTCATTTCGTTAAATTTTATTTCATTCATTTTAGTCATGACTGTGCTGGTACACGTTGGAGTCATGTGATATTCCCCTATTCGCTTTCACAAACACTTATTCGGACATTATTTTTGTCTGTGGTCGGTGAAATGGAATTAATATTTAAATTAGCACTTTTTAAAATGGTCTTAAAACTTGTTGAAGAACATTGTCCCCATTTGTCCCCAACGATCTGGTATTATGCTAAAGGTAGTAAAAAAAATTTATTTTTATTGTTCTTCTGATTTTTTTAAGAATCCATTAGTCATGCCTTAAAAACGTATCGAATTGAAGGCGAAGCCAATTATGCATGGCTGATATTTTTAAATCTTATGCCACGTATTTAAAAGCACAAGGAGTATAATGCAAATGAGGAGAAGTGACTGTGGTCAGTTAAGTCTTAAAAATAAATTACGACGGAGTATATCGCTTGTCGTTAAAAATGTTTGTTTTTGTGACTGTGACCTGCTAAACTTTTTGCATATATCGTAAAACGTTCGCACGCACAAATGAACATGGTCACGATCAAAATGCATGGCACAGGTTTACCTGGTGTCAGTGTCAATTACCTTTTCTTCCAATTCAAAATAAAAACTTGGTATTCTTTCAAACATCATTATTATTATCTTGCCTGTTATTATATGGGAAATTTGTTGAGAAACTTTTCTTCTTTTCCTTGTTCAGCATTCAAAGTTATAAAAAATCTTATTTTTATCGTTTCGAATGACTTAACTTGGTGATGGTGGTAGCGGTGGAGTATTAGGTTACATATTACATTACTATCGCTTGGTTTTTAGTTTTTTGGCTGGTTGTTTTTCAACTTGACAAGATCCTGATTCTTTGTCCATATTTAGCTCACCACTTGTTGCTTTTGTGGCCATTATGATTACATGTTGTAGTATTTGACTTTTTTGTAGTCCAAACCAAATCACAAAGGGGAAAATGGGAGTTGATCAAGAAAGGAAAAAAAGTTGTTATTCTCTTCTTCTTTTTTGCACATTCTAATTCTATCCATGAGACAAAATGTTTTCGAGTAATTCTTTGACTGGCTTTGTCTGCGCAGTCACAGTTTTCGTACCAGATTATTACTTCTAGTTCTGTAACTTTATCTTCTGTAACGAAAAATATAAACTCGGAATATGATACCATATTTAAATAGCTGGTAATTGGCTTAAGTGCTACCATTTGCATCAAAGTGTCAAACCTCTATTTCGCGCACTGTGCAATAAATCTTCATATTTTTCAATTTTCTCGTAATGTCGCAAGTGACAATGACGTACATTTTTACGGTATTAATGGCTAATATTTTTAGCCTCACTGCCACTGCCACCACTGCTGCTAACTGTAAACTACTTTTAAATTCAGTGCAGTGCAGTATTTTGCATACTTCATTTAATAACTCGTTGAAAAAGGTACGACGACAAGTAAGCTTAAAGCGATGACATGAAACAACAACACCAAGCCAAAAGTTAAACCAAATCCTTGAATTCCTTTGCAAAAATGTCACTGAATTTTTTTAGAGCAATGATAAAATTTCTCCCTGATGATGAGCTTAGCAATATCGCATGGATAGCTTGTTGATGGGATCCCGTTCCGTTGCACAAAGAATTTATTCATCAAGTGGAACTGTGAAAATGACCTTATCCTTGGCTTTAGATCGAATGTTTATTTTTTGTTCTTAAGCAATCACAGAAAAATGAAATAATTATTTTGCCATTTCCTTTGTATATGGATTATGAGATGATGTTACATACTGATACATGGATTAGTAAAATCTGTCAGATATGCTTTGTGACAGTGGACCAAGGCCATCATCGTATGACTTCATAGTGGACAAAGTCACATTAAAAGAATCAAACTTTTTCAATTATTTTTTTCAAATTATGGAAGGGCAAAAAATAAGCAGAGAAAAGATTATGAAACATAATATATCCTTCCCAAAGAAAATTGTTACAAAATACCTAATTTATATAGTTCCAAAAAGATGACTTTGTGAGGCGACCTTTGGATTAGGATATTGTATCCATTTTGATAAGCTTATTATGGAGTGAACACGTTCATGTGAAATGACAAAACTTGGAATGATCATTAAATTCCTGTATGGATATTATGGCATAATAACGTTTATGAACTTTCAAGATGAAATGAAATAATTTTTATTACGAATGAAATGACATGTGGAGCTCTGTGCACAGTTTTTTTTATTACGCTTGGGCGGATGCGGATTAATTTCCTTCACAGTTTTTCATCCTTGCAAAGAATCATATAATCAGGAGATATTACGACATTTTATCACTCATTTTATGTCAAATAAAATTGAGCGCGTGTTGCGTTCCGTTGTGCTGTGCTTCATTTTATGGAGGTTTCATCTTGCAAGGATATTGAGGTGAGGTGGCAACACAGTGAACCAAACATCTTGGACGAGACCAAGCGTCAATGTGTGTCGAGTCGAATGTAACAACGTCCTTCTTCCGTCTTTTGTTAGTATGCTTATTATATAAAAATGAATGAGTGATCCTCATATCATCGTAGCAAAAAGCTGTGCGAGCAGCGTTTTTAAAAAAATGTAAAAAATATAAAAGTTTGAAGGATAAATGACCAAATATGTCGAAAATTGGGGGAAACCAGTGTTCTTAAAGCACAATTTTTTTGTGGTTTTAGTCTAAAAATGTCTTCCTGTGTTGTTAATAATATCTTGTTAGCTTATGTTACAAAATGACAGTAATTGCGGGATGCCAATTGTATGATGGTTGCAGTACAAAAAATGCATCCTATTTATGACTCTGTTTAATGACTGCTCTTTTTTGATTCTTACTCTCACGTCTCTCTTGTCAACAAAAATGTAAAGTAGTAGTTATAAATATAGTTGCTATTTTTAGAGCGACCACTTTGCAAATGTTGCAATGCAAACCAGAGATTATTTTTTGGTGGTAAGGCAAATCACGTTGATTTGGAAAGATCTCATCAAATTGCAGCGGCATCCGTGTAGACGTCACAGAAAGTGGAAGCATTTTTGATTCAAATAAGCACATCAACAAATCAAACTTTGTTTTACTGATTCTGATGCAATTTAGCTTGTACCAGAAGAACAGTCTCAGTTCACACTTCGAAGATCATTGATGCGTTAATTCAATAAATTATAAATAATCATTTTTATTACTCGCCTGCCTCAATTGAACAAGTTATGGAATCATTTATTTTGTAGTTGACTAGCCTCTTGGGCAATCCAAGTTTAAATATAAAAGGGAATATTACTGGGCACGTACTCTCCTTAGTGCTGCATGAGCTATTTTGACACAAAATTAAAATTAATGTTTGAAAGGTGACAAGACAAGGTTTTCCTTTTTTCCTTTACGTAGAAAGAAAACCTACGTATATAAATTCGTAAGCTATCTGATATTGAGATAGGGAACGGTTCGTTGATAGAGTTGAAACTTTGTGGTAAAATTTTTCCTATATGTTTGTTTGTTATTTCCTGAGTTTTCAAAACAGTAGCTTGTTTGTTACAGTCGACTCTTACTGAAAAATTTTCCAAAGGCATTTAAGGATCATGTTCTATTTGCATGGAAAAGTCTATAAAGTATATTGAGTGATTTACACCACTATATTATTGCGAAACGTAAGCAAAAAACCTCATAAAAATTGCCGGTTGACATTTTGCATTTCTTTTTCATGTGCATGCAGCCATACGATACTTTGGTAATGTGCATACATTTGTAAACGATATTGTAGTTTTTATTAACTTAGACTTAGACATTTGGTCTGTATATTTATCTGCCTAAATACAAGCTTTAAAATATTTTATGTATCATTTCTTGGCACAAATTCTCAGATTGTTATGTGAGCTCTTACCCGCGCGCACCCAAATCAAGTAGCATCGTAGCGTAATGAATGCAAAACTCTCTGGGAATGCCCTTGACTTGTCGTCCTCCTGACTGTGTGATTTGTTTGTGGCCAGGTCCAAAATGACAATTTAAACTGAGAGAAAAGAGGATGTGCGATATGCAAAGAATGGCTGAAAATTATATGGTGCAATCAGAGAATGTACTTGTACTTGTCATAGAACAAATACACTGTAAATTGACTATTTACTCAGACTCAGTTGAGTCCGTTATTACGACAAGGAGTAACCTCAAAAGTTAATTTCGACGAGGTTGAAATGAATGTGTATTGTTCCGTCATTTTGGAATGTAAATAGACATGTACATATGTCCATCCATCCACGTGCTTTTCTGTTTTCACGGTCGAGATCATGATAGTACGACGTGAGAGAGAAAAAGGTAGGTCAGGGCTTTAAAACAGAAGAAGAGAATTTTTCACTTGATTAATACCCACTTTGTTGATTGTCAGTTGGGCTGAGCACATTTTTTCTGACATTGAAAATCAACAAAGAAATTTGGCATTAAATGCGCAAAAAAATGCTATTGGAACGGAACAAAATAGTTTTGAATAGATTGCATGAGATGCAGATGTAGTGTTATAATTATTATTCATGAGGGAAATGGCCATAACCTAATTTCGCTTAATAGCTTTGTATTAAGTAAGGCATCTCTGTGTGATATTGATGATCAAAACAGATAAAGTGACAAATGCCAATAATACAAGTTGCATTTTAGTTCTTGCGTTCTAAAAGTTTTTTGAAGGTGGGACGGGACGGGCTGAACTATGATATGTGATACAGATTGATAAGAGGCAATCACAGCCAGCAAATGCACTCTTTTGTTCTGCTCCTATGATGTTTGCACATGATTATTATTAGTTGATGGTTTTACTGCTTAAAGGCTTTTTTGAAGCGTCGCGTCCGTCCTCAAAATATGAAACCCACATGCAGTTCAGTAGGGTGACAAAAGTAAACTAGCTACATATTATCAGTTGTTTTTGTTGTTAAACTACGTACAATATAACTCGAGCGGAGAAATCTCGGCTAATCTATCTAGATAATTTTGAACACATGCCACTAATGAAAATGAAAATTTTCCCTTCGGCAAACCAAAAAAATAAAATAATCTTGCTCGGTGCTTACCACCAGTAATGGGTGGCCTTGATTATAATCAGTCATTCGACTTTAGTTTTTTCCGCAATGCAATTTTTGAGTGACGCAGATCTGCTATGAATGCATGACTATGAGGATTGAGGATCAGTAAATTGAAAATTGAAATGAAAAGTGCACTGTGCACTGTGTAGAGAGATAAAGTAGAACAAGCCAAGCCAATAATGTGTCGGTTAAACTCTTCTTTGTGTTTTTGTACAGAGAACTGATGGAATTATTCTACGGTAGATTACGATATGGTAATTGAATGAAATTACTAGAAAGCAACGGCAACTCTTGATTTCAACTTCTAATGGATTTAAATAAAATAGAAAGGAGATTTTTTATCTAGGAAAAGTGGGTTTATTATTGGAAATTATTTACCTACTTGATTTAGTGAGTGACAGTAAATCGTAAACCACAAGCATTTTTGGTATTCTGTTTTTTATTACTAGACAAATTCATTATCTTCCTTTTTCTTTCGATTTGTGATGATGATTCATTCAGTTCATTCATCTAAATCTTCATTCAACAAAAAAGAAAAATGAGACGTGGACTCGAGCTACTGCTGAGCGTAGCCGGTATTATCATCTCATTATCATCAGAAAATATTTAGATAAATTGAAAGATAATTCAATGAATTGGATTTTAAGTTTTAAGGGTAGGATCTTCACGATCTTCAATCTTGCCTTGTGACTGTTTGCAACTTGTCAGATTTGTTTTTGCTTTCTTCCTCATCGTCACATTTTATAACATCTTCAATCTCGCAGGCGTTTCGCATTAATCTTTTTTGTGTTTGTGCAACAAAGCAAGATGGTCTTCACAACGGAAAACTTGAACATTTTATTTTTATGATGATGATGATAGTGATAATAATGATCATGTAGTGTCGTAAATATAACAAGTTAAAGAAATTGTTTTCTTGTGGTGAGTGCCAAAATGTCAGCATGGCTTTTTTGCACAACGTGTTACTTTTATTACAAAAGTAGTGCAGTAGTATGTAAGTAGCGTAGCGTAATAGTTAATGGACTTTGACTGAATTATGTTTTAATGATAATGATAAGATACAATTTCGAATTTACGAATTATTATTTTTTCGATTTAATGAATAAACATTCGTTTTTCTTTCTGGTTTTTAAATAGGTACCGACGTCTCGCTTTGAAATGGCATCCTGACAAGAATCCCACTAATCAGGAGGAAGCCACTAAGAAATTCAAGGAACTTTCAGAAGCATACGAAGTCCTTTCAGATGGTAAGCCTGAAAATAAATTATGATTAGAAAACAATACCAATATAAATTACTTTTCGACATGCATGCGAACATAGAGGGAAAAATATATATTTTTAAACTACGAAAAACAACATTTGTTTTTTATTCTAATGCCTTCGATTTTAAAGTGTTATGAAAAGGAGGTCTTCTCTTGAAATTGAAGGAAACGACAATGAGTAGTATCAGTAGACGTAAATCTTGTGTTAGAAGTCGTTCTCCGTCTCTAATAAGCACCTAGAAAAAAAATACATGCATGTTTATAGCATGTTATCACCGTCAAAATGAAGTAGTAAAATGCGATGATTACACATTTATTTTAAACATCTTTGTATTTAATGTGGGAAATTACAGCACACGATTTTTTATGTGTGATATCTGTTTACATTTTTTATGATCGCGATATTATAGGGTATTAAGATACACGTGTGATTAAGGCTGTTTTCTCATTGTCAGTGTTTACCAAGGATTTTTTTAGACTAGGCAAGAATAATCGTCATAACTCGTAATTAGCGTTATCAAAATAGGAAAAATTCTTTCTGCCACCACCGGAAGTATGCTCACGGGATACTGCAAATAAACTGCGTGTCTGAGTGTGTGCGAGGTGCGGTATGGTAATAGTAATAATATTGCATGCAAGTAAAGTGAGGTGAAGGAGGAGGACGAAGGGAAATGAAATCCGTGGCATGGCATAAGGCTAGACTAGAATAGATGTAGAGCAATTTATTCATTTAGACCAGACCAAAAGGATATTTTGCAGCTTTATAAATAAAAAATTTTCTTGCAAAAATGTTAACAGGACAGGATATTATATATTATTTTTTGATGTTGATTGAAGGGATTTTCTCAACGTGAAATGATATGGCTTATAGAAGTTGTCTACTCACGATCATCTACACATATTCAAGAATATGAGAGTATGAAACCATGTTTGGTGTAAAAAGTGTCATCTTAAAAAGTTTATGGGATTAACATTTCCTTTTTGTATTAGGTTAGTTTTTTTTAAATTTCCTTTTGCAAAATAAGAATGACTGAGTAGAAAAATATTTAATTTGCATTTTTCTCTTATGTCGAAGTTGTCTCATTTTTTACACTTTCTAAATAGTAGTTAAACATATTTACACGTAGGAGAAATGTTTTTAGCTTTTTATTGTCTATTTTCAACTACTAAAAGGGTGTAAGAAAAATGAAGAATTCCATTTATAATGTGTTATTCAATTGAAAAAAATTTACAACTTCTTCGAAACATGTTTAGTGTTTAGGAAGAAGCTTGTGTAATTAATTACAAGTGTGCATTTCCCTTACACCCATTACGTCTTAGGCACTTTGTTAGTTTTCGCAAATGAATGTAAATTAGTAGTAATCATAATGATGAGATGAAAATTGTTTAGTTCTGCGCAAACCTATTGAACTGCTGTTGAAGCTGTTGACAATTGAATTCTGAAAATTCATTAGATTCATTCATCCGAAGAAATCTCCCCTTTTTTATTGCGACAGACGTAGACGTAATTTAGTAATTTAATTATAAAGCACGTAGAGTAGAGTGTCTTTCCGGGAATTTAATGTACTGTGTAAATCATTTAGCTATTAAATCTTTTTGTGTATCATTATTCGCCCAAGCATTTTTAATGATCATTATAAGTTAAGTCAGTAAAGTAAAAAAAACCTGAAATCAAAAGCGCGAGCGAACGAGCGAGGCTAAGATTTTTTTCGTGCGTGGGCGTCATTTACGTCACAAATCGCGAAAAAGACTGAGACATTCTAAGAAATCATCAATTTTTAGAGCTAAAGCTGCTGCGTATTGATTCTTTAGAGTTTAAAAAATAAGCATGGACTTGTAATTTTGTAACTTATTTATTTATTTTTATGCATTATATTCAGGATTTACATTTAACTAAAATTGATTGTTTTTTTCTCTTTTTTTGTTGTTTATCTATGTATGCGCATTATTATGCGCGTGCTCTCTCTCTCTCCGTCTCCGCTGCCATTTATTCTTCTGCACGATTTGTATAGAATCGAAACGAAGAGTGTATGATCGTCGCTCGAGTAGAAGCTCCAGAACTCATCATTCATACCGAAATTTTTATGAGTCACCATTCAGCCGATACTTTGGTAAATGTCACTTTTTCGAAAGTCATCCCCTTTTCAGTTAAAATTGATTAGGGTTAACTTTTTTTAAATGTTTGTTTTTAATATCACTTAACTTCCTTTTAAAATCACTTAAAACAAGTTTAACTGTTTTTTTAAAAAATTTTCAAAAACTAAATAATTAACGTAACTTTAGAATAGAAAGTATAATATATAACTTCTTACTTCCCTTTCCCCTGTCCGCCTTTTAATTTGATTAATGAAATTAATTAGCTTCCTTAATTCATTTTAATTGTTTTGAAAGGTTCCCCTTCCCTAAAAATTTGGATGAGTTTGTGTAGTGGCACTTTACTTACTAGTTTATAAGCATGTGAGAAAAGATGAAAGTGAATGATAAAAGAAATATAGTTAAGCAAATAAATTAATTAACACCATTCCTGATTTAGTCATGTATGCTTTTACAGAGGTAGAGAATGACGATGATGATGAAAATGTTAACTTCTCTTCAAATCCTTTTTTTCTTGCGTTACATATTTTAATTAAAATATTAAGTCTTTGTGTAGTGTGTGTTTGTGCAAAAGTGTTTAGTACAAACATTAACTTGAAGATAATAGTCTTTCAAGTGATGCATGACAAAAGTGCTTTTGTTGTATTTGTATGCGTACACTTAAAAAATACACTCTTGAGTTAGTATAATAACTGTCATAATTTAAAAAAAAAGTATTCTTCCTTCCTTCTTCTCTGTGATGATAACCCTGTCGCTTTCAATTAGATGGTATTTGAGAAAGTTAAATATTTATAATTAGCAAATATTTTAAAACAAAGCAATTAAAAAGCTCTGTTAGTCCTCCCATCATCGTCATATCTGTTGACTTTACGGACACGGAATTAATCACTGAAAACAAATAAAAGGCAAAATAAACATAGCGAATAACTTTATGTCAATTAGTTTTGCTAGCCAAAATTTCATGCTCTCATTGCAAAAAAAATCATGATCTCAAACTCATCATGTATCATTTTGTTTGTTCAAAAATTCAAAAATGGAAATGAAATCTTCAAACAGATCATTAGCTAAATGTACGGAATGGGTAGCATTAGACTACTGGGTTTGACATTGAAAAAAATAACTAGACGAACTTGACATTGACTCTCTAAAATACAATTTTGTTTTAACAAGTCAATTAAAATTAGTTTAGCTTCTAATGAAATGATGATGACTAAAAATAATACAAAATGGTGTGTTTGTACTTGTGTGTGCACTTACCATTTCATAATGAGAATGGCAATGGCAATGGAGATGATTGAGTGAAAACTAATTTTTAACGAGGGGTCATAAATTACCATCATAATTTAACATACAGCTTTGGAAAATACATTTATTAAACATGGTTAGATTAGAATTGCTACGTTAACCCTGAGCTTCCTGTGTTTGTCTGCTAACTAACTTAAAAGCACACTATTAACTTGAACTTGTGTGTTTGTTACAAAACAATATGTATTGTTTGTGCTTATTTTTTCATAACGTTTGATCTTGCTAATCAGTTGTTGGTTTGACGTAATGTTGATGCTTGTTAGTGGAAAGATTTATAATATTTTTCAATGATAAGTCGAAAAACTTGGGTGATATGATATGTATGATGGCGTGAACTAGACATCATGTCAGTGAACGCCAAGAAGTAAAGTACATACATATTATGCGTAAATGCACATCCAAAAGTGACGACACTTTTTTTTATAAAATGTGATTTGCTGTACAAGCACAGTATTGAGTTTGGTGAGAAGATTGAAGATCTTTAGCTCGATAGTTTTTTGAAGGGAGGGATGACGATATCGTTTATTGTGCGTGGGCTTTATTAGAATGGCAATGCGTAGTTTTTTTCTTTAACTCCTTGAAAAATTGGTACTTTTCTAATCTTTGTTCATTTGCTTTTAGTAGTTATTGGCTTGTTGAAATTTGAAGTAGTATGTACGCTTTAATCATTACTGTGTAGTGTACAACGACAACAATGTATGAGTAATCCATGAAGCTGCTATAGAGCTTGAGAGTGGAGGAGTTGTAAAATTGGAAATCACTCTGACCATTTTCATTTTTGTAGCAAAGTAGCAATTCATCATGAATCAGACAAATCTAGTTGGGTCATAGGCTTAACAAAATGACTCATTGTTTGACTAAGAGCTATTACCAACCACTGCTATTTTTGTGACGTATTTAATAATTTCATTGTTATTGTTTAATGGTTAGTTTTAACTCTATTTTGTCACAATTTGTCTTGTTACGTAATCAAGTTGATGAGTCTGCACATTCAGAGTATGTACTTGACTTTTGAGTTTGCCCCTTTGCAATTCAATTTTTCCGTTTTTACAACTACGTATTAATATTAATCGTTAGATCCTGTTATAATTTTTTTATATACATATAATTTAGTTGTGTTGGTGGTGAGGTGATGTCGATGTGAATCGCGATGAGGTGACAAAACGTTTCCTGGTTTGACAATGACACAGCACTGCAGCGTGACTGTGACAAGAGCAGCGCGTGAATAATATCTCTTTAATTTATCAACAAATCTTAACTTTTATTTATTTGCTTCTTCACCTTATTCCTCTTAACTTATCATGAGTTGACCACTAAAAATGAACAACAAGTAGCTATGTAAAGTCACATAAAAATAGAGAACCAGATAACCTCGATTGGAAGACTGCACTAGACCTCATTATATTATAGCCAGTGTTATCATCAGCGTCAATCACTACAAATATAATAATCATCTGTTTTAATGCATCAGGACATAAAATATGATGTAAAAAACGGTTTTTAATCAACTTACTACCTTATTCCCATTTTTTAAAAGTATATTTTCTTCTTGTTTTCTTGTACTGATTGAGCCGACTTAAAAAAACGAGCTTTATGCAGAAGTGCAGGTTTTTCTTTATATGTACCGTCGTGATGATAAGTTGGAGTGTATATGGTTGTCTTAAATGGATTTTTATCTCAATGTGCACTTCCCTTGTTTGGAATCACAAGTATTGACTCTTTTTTCAAAAGTTTATAAAGAATCTTAGTCGCCCAACACAAAAGAGTCCACACGACGAAGAAAATACGCGCAGAGCCTTTTCTTCTTTGTAGTCCCATCATCTTGCTAACATTTTTTGATCTTGCTGCGAATGCGCGAAAGGAGGTCACTCTTTTCTTGTTGACTTGATCTTTGCTTTATACTTTGTTGAAAACAGAACCAGAGACCATATTAAAAACAATTTTATTAGTATTGTGTATTCAGTTATTTTGGTGTTGTACACCTTTTCAAGTAGTGTAATAATCATAGATAAAATATGCATGATTGCATGTAAAAAAGAAAGATGAATAGTTAAATAGAATGCATTTTTAATAAAATGTAAAGTCACAAGATGATGATGATGATAATGATGAGAGGAGACACCATCACACCACCATGTTTGAAAACTGAATGTCGGGTCTCGCTTTTAGACACTTTATTTGATAGATCAGTTAAGGCAGCTGGTTGGTTCTAAAAAAGAAAGCCCTTTAAAAAAAAGTATTTTAGAATAAAGGAGCAGTAAACATGTCAAATGATTTTTATTTTTTATAAATGTCAAACGTGGGATGTACAATAATTTTTGATTGACGATGATGATGTTGATGAGTTGTGTCTGTGTCGTATAACAGGAGAAACTATAGTCAAATATTTAAATACAAGTGGTCTTCAAAAATGACTATACAAATTCATATTGAAAATCTATTTTGATCGTTTCTTGATTACTTCCCTTTTTATGATTTGTTCATGAGGATGATTCATACTTGAATTTTTTCATTGATCAAATTGGCTTGTTAATAAGAGTTTGATTTTCAAGATGATGATGATGGTGAGGAATAGGATGAGGGATTTTTTTTAAATTGGCAGATTGATTGTCTATGTGGAAGATACAAATCAAGCGTAGAATTTTTTTGTGACGAAAAATGAAAATGGTCGGTCGTCGTGAGATGAATTTTACATTTTTTGTGATAAATGCTTTGAAAAAGTAAATATTAAAATTTTACCAATAAGGTTTGCTCAAACCGGATGTATATAAATAACCAAGAAGATTCGCTTGATTTACTAACAAACAAACATCATATTAGACATTTGGTGCTTCTATTTACGCTTTTAATATGCTTGTTATTTTGTACTACTTATTTTGAGAATTTTTTCTTTCTACTAACTAGTTTGACCGATGCGGGGGCGTTAGATGTTGGATTATACGACTACTTTTTTTTGTTGATATGAGTTGTGTTCTAGGGTATCAGCAAGGAAGGCTTCTTTGTTTGATGTATGAGCACTTATCAAATCATCCTTTCTTTTATTTTTGTCTTCGAATAATAAAAATGACATTTCAGGTCGACTGACATTCATTGACCACAATTACGTACTTAGAAATGAGTTTGACAGTTTTTGTCTGGTGCATGACTTGACGAGGTGAGGAAAGTGTGCCAACAGACAAATTTAATTTAACAATTTAGGTTTTGGTAACCGACTGATTTGCTACTAATTGTTTGAAAATAGCGTTAAATTAAATTTTATGATGTGGTGTAGCCAAATACAGAGGTCTACTCCATAGGTCTACTCTACCGTTAACCGTTATGAATGTTGAATGTTATTTAAGAACGATGATTGGGTGGGGTGGTGGAGTAATCATATCATATCTGTACCTTAAATCAGGGAAAACCTAAATAACTTGACAATGAAACAATGTTATTATGACATTTGGTTGACAGTCATACAAAATTTGTGTGGGTGGAATATGGTGTGTGTGAACAATTGCTTGAATGACAGAATGCGATTTTTTTTTTCTCTTCTGAGTCACCCTGTTAGAAATTGTTAACAGCTTTTTAATTTTTTTAGTAACTAAACTATATATTAAGTAGTCATCTCACAAATTTGGTGTCGTGAAGTTGAGTAGTTTGGACTAATAAAAGATAACTAATTAATAATGATGATGATTTTAATATTAAATGAGATGAATAATTTATAATTAATCCTTGTTATACAGAAAAGCGCAGAAGGAATTATGACACAACAGGGCATAATGGATTCCCAAATGGAACAAACCAACGTAATAACAGGAATACAGATTTCGACTATGATTTTGCATCCTCCTTCAAGTTCCGCACTCCGGAAGAAGTGTTCAGGGAATTTTTCCGAGGGGACCCATTCGCTGACCTGTTTGACCTCCATTTTGGACATCACGCTTCATCAAGGGACAATATTCACCACCATCGTCATAGTCATCATGGTGGTCCGCTACAGTCCATTTTTACACCTTTTGGTTTTGGTAGTGGGTTGAGCCTTGATTTAAATGGTTTTGGGCTCACAGACGATTTCGATAACTGGACGGCGGGTGCTAATGCTGGGAATATCAAGAAGACCTCAACCTCCACACGGTTCGTTAATGGGAAGAAGATTGTCACGAAAAAGTAAGTCATTCAACAAAAACATCTCAATTACACTTTTAATTTTTTTAAATGATTTCTATGGAGTTAGTGATTATTAGGCAGTATTAGTAGATAATCTCTGTAAATCAATTAGGTAAGCTATATGTATTAGGTCCTCGAGGAGTAACTGAAATCACAAAAGCATCTCGGGTAAATTTCAAATTCAGGTCAGGTACAATTGGGCTGCTACTAGGAAGAAGGTTGAATTTTCTAAAAAATCATTTTCTATTTTTTTGTGATTTTGTGACCTTTTTAGGTTCATGTTGTTTGAGTGCACACGTGTCAGCGTCGAGTCATCCGATTTTTTCAATTGTATGGTCGCCCTTTTTCAAGCAATTATATTTTGATAAAATAGTTGTCCGAGTTTTTTTTATGTAATTAACTTGCACGATATAAAACGCACGAACAAATGAAAAAAGTTGCGACTAATTTGTGTTTCTATTAATGGACTTGATCGTGTGTACATTTGATTTAAAGCATGTTTTAAAATAGATAATTTGAAAAAAAATTTGATAAGGTCCCAAGAACAGGCCCAAGAAAAACTTGAGTATGCTTACGTGATTAAGCACAGTAGCTAATGTCATGATGAACGCAATGTTTGTGATACGCAGACATATCTTATGACTTTATATCAAATCTCTGTAATAATTTATCGTTGTGTGTGTGAATTCAAAACATGTTTATACTAAATTCATTTTTCTTTTTGGATTATTTTTTTCCTACAGGGTAATCGAGAATGGAAAGGAGACAACGACAGTGTTTGAAAATGATGTTCTCAAATGCAAGACTGTCCGTGAGATGGGATACCGATAATGATGAAGCAAGAATTATAATCTAATTGTTTTTTTTAATTGGAGAGCGTCACAAAACAATGGTCGTCGGAACACAACGCGCTAGTAATATAAAAATGCATCACCATCTATCTATCTATAAAACCAACAATCAATCAAGATCAACGCGAAAGAATTTTTTAGTATCAACAATTCAATTCTCGACGTAAATATATGAATGAATATACTGAATATGCCAACAAAGTTATCCTTTTGTAGATACATTCTTGTCTTGTTGTAATTTTGTTTTTTTAGAAATAAATGTAAAACTCATACTAAAAAAATAGTAGTAAAAAAATGTAAACCAGTAATAAAAAAAACAGAATATCATTACAATAATCATTACACTTAAAAAAACGCGCAGTTGAACATCACAAAAAGCTTCATTTTTTTAAACCCCCGAATTATGTAAAGAAGAAAGAAAATGGGAAGAGCTCAAACGTTTTCCTATGAATTTATAAAATAAGAATAATTCTTTTATGTATTATTTTTTCTTTAAAAAAATGCAAAACAAGTTGTTTTGTCTTACGGGGAGAAAAAAATCTTTTCTAATAGTCTGTTGTGAAGTTTATATCGTTGTTCAATAAAAACTCACAATTATTATTTCAGTAGCAAAGGGATTTTATACATGAAAAAAACTGTAACACTTCTAACACTTGCACTTATCTAATTCAAAATAGTAATTATATAAATAAATAAATATATATACATAGTTTATATTTTAAGTTAAGTTTAAAAAACAACACAATGTTAAATAATATTATATTGTCTACGAGAACTTAATTAAGACGCATTCACCGTGTTATCTTCTGTAAGCGAAAAAAGAATATGTGTGTACATAATAGAGTTATTGTGTTGACATTGTATAGACGAAAAATAATTACCTAATTAATTAAATTAAATATGAATCTTCAGACAGAATCAAACAAAGTATTGTATAATAATTTCTTATCATTTAGTCAAAAGATATGGTGATGATGATCAGTCTGCATGGTTGACGGTTGGAAAATGCATAAATGGTAGCGTGTGTGGCGTAGTGGCATAGTAAAACATGATGAGTTCATAGAAAAGATGATGAAAAGACGAATGCCATACTTGGATTTGTAGTTGTGATAATAATTATCTTCGAAAGACAAAACAGTCTCTACTTCTGCTACTTAACTAGCTTAAAAATGTAATTACGTTAGGTTCAATAAAAGAGGACGGTTATAATCTAGCCTTTTGGCGCATCACCATCATATGCATATCATTCATCTTCATCACAGTTAAGTTTATCATGAGAACTGCATAGGAAAAACGTATCTCAATCTCAGAAAGATAGTAAATGAAAGACACAAAGAGAAAATAAGAATTCAAGCTTATATTGCATTGCACAATCAAAAATAAAAGTTTTTATCTCAAGAAAATGTTTTGAAAAATTAGAAGGCAATGGTTTTATTATGTTTTTTAAAGATGCTATCAAAATTACGTATTGGAAACTTCGAAGTAATAAATACATCGCTTAATATGACATATTATATAGCATTATACCATAAAGCATATACAAAACTACAAAATGTACACTAATTGTATAAGAATTAGTCAAGTTTATATAAATTATACGTAAGCTTGTTCGGATTAATTGATAATTGAACAAATGAATAATTATTACTTCGACGAATGTTTATTAATTAATGATACAATAAAAAGTTCTAAACAAATTACATATAACTATCTGGTTTTCTAAAGATCATTGTGCTAAAACCAAAAACTGAATTAAGTTAAATCTAACAAACATTTTGAAGTCTTGATGAATGGCCAGATCACTCAGGGTTGAGGGAAGAAACTGAAGCAGCGTCGTCGGTATCACTGTTACCAGTATCATTGGAGAAAAACAATCTTTCCTTCAAGAGTTTCGTCCGTTCCAAACTTGGGATGACATCGTCCTCAACTTCAAATATTGGGATTGACCCATCTTTTAGAGGTGCTGGAATTAAAGCTTGAACTTTGGTAAGATCAATCACTTCAGGCGGGTTTGCCACAGGTCCAAGGAAATCATTGTTTGCCATTGACCCAATCAAAAACTGTAAAATAAGATATTCAATGAAGAAGAATATGAGTACGAGTTTTCTACGATTATTAAAAAAACTTATCGAAAAATTAAAATCTTGTTCGTTCCACACTCACAAATCCATTCCCACCCAAAGTTCGTCTTGTAATCTTTAACGATATAATAGTCCCTTTCGCAATTACTTTTTCCGCATTTGTCGTTGACTGAAACAGCCCTTCCTTAAAGGTGCCCATGTTCTGTTTCTTATCATCTGGAACAGTGTCCCGCTCTTTGTAAACATACTTGTCCTCTTCATTTAAACACTACAACATTAAAAAATAGCACATTAACTTAATTTTTACTAATTAACTTACTTTTGAAAAAGTGGTTGGGTAAGAATTATTAATACTTACGTAAGATCGAACAACCCCATACGCACAAACATGACAAAAAATAATGCAAGTGTCCGTAACCACTTCCACTTGGGCATAGACGGACTCTCCAGCCATTGGAAAAAATAGAATTGCTTCAAAGGTCACCAAGAATTCAATGTAACCCACAAGTGGCATGCAGAATCCATCCCCAATGCTCGTCACACAAACCTTATCCACAATATAGCCAAGCTTCTTGTCAAAAAAGTCTTCTTTAAAGCTTTGTTGCAACATCTTCTTAACCATTTTATGTGCGTCATTCTTCCCCCCGATGTATTTAGGATGAATCCTCACTCGACGGACCAAGTCAGGCTAGCATAAAAACACCATCAAATTAACCATTAAACAAGCTAAAAAACAATACACACAATCTTTATGACAAAACAAATGCCTTTTCATTAGCGAAGGAAATCGTTTCTTTGTACAGTTACTTAAGTAAAGTCAAATACCTTGTAAAAAAACATGATGAGAAGAATCTAATTACTGATTACCAATGTTACAAGCAATTTAATTTTAATCAGAAGAAAATGGAATCCAGGCGGCGTTAACTACAGCTGTCAGAACGAACTCAGCAACTTGAAGATCCAATTGGTGTCCAATCCGAAATTCCAAGTCCGAAAAACCTAGAAGTGATGCCCCAGCTTACACTACTACCACAACTTGCACATGTGCAAAACAACAAGCGCGTCCTCAAGGTAAGCCAACAGAAAGCACAGAGAAAAGAGTAGAACAAGCGCATGTACAGAATAGATAGTGCATTGCGGAATTGCGTAGTATGAAAATGAATGCATTTAACATGTGAATGTGAAGTGTAATAGTGTAATTTTAAAATGCAATTTTGTAATTTGCAATTTGAAAAAGTTCAACACATTAGAAATATGATTGATTCCCTTAATTAATTCACTGGAAATAAGATTTTTCAGATTTATATGCAAATTTTGCAAGTTTAGCATTTATTTGTGGAGTCATGCCCATGCATGCACAAAAAGAAATACACTTACTAAATCCAACTGATTTTTTCTTTGTATTTATTTCAGCAGTTTTATTAGACCGTATATTAAATTTACATCAATTGCACTAGTATAAATGAATTGGAGTTAGGCTAACTTTCTTCGGACAAGGATAGACTTCATCTTGTAAATTGAATAATGTCTAAACAAAAGAAAAAATATATTCCGGCAGTTTTCCATTCCAACACCCTATATGACTACGACCCTAATAAAAATTAGCAGTTTTGAAAGGTTAATTTGTCTGTTAGTCAATAAAACACTTTTATTTATTTTTTATGGGTAAAGGTAAACAGTTATCATTTAAATTTCTAATTTTACTTGTGCTACCGGAGAAATCTTCTAATTAAAAGTCTACAAGTTTGGTTTTTCTACAGTTTTACAGAACAACGGGAAAAATCCATTTATCACTTATTGATTAGTATAATGAGTATATGTACGTATAATTCATTTTTATCAATTTTTTTTATTGGTCCACTGGTCACATTTCATGTCTTTAAGGTCATGATGCACCTGGTGAACCGGAAACGGAAAGTAATTTAAAAAAAACTAGAATTCATCAACAACTTTTTAAAGCGACAAGGTAAAAAGAAATGACTAAGCTATAAAAAATCTACCTTTTCCTAATTTATAATCTTGATTTAGTTAAATGGACAACGGAGAAATTAAAATATTTTTTATGATATTAGTTTGGTAGTAGTTTAATTAATTATTTTTTATGTACTTAATTAACGATATTAATTTGGTTCATGGTGTGTACAGTGAATATAATTATGTGGTAATCAGTATAACAGTTATATGAAATGAAACGAAAAATCTTTATACAACTTATAAGATAAAAATTTCATAGGAGAGCTACTCTAAAAAATGTAAAATACATTAACTGGAATGCAATTAATCGATACATTCATTTTTTTCCGTTTTTCTAATGATTACGATTGGTACCATTAAAATTCTTGTTCAACGATTCAAACAACTTAAATATAAATCTTACTGCAATGCAATATGTAGTTTAGCTGCTGCTGCTGCGACAATATATGCGTTCCTCTAACATCTAAAACTCACAAAAAATATTTTTCTTCTCGACATGACCTTCAAAAGTTGAAAGGTCATCGTTTCTGTAGCTCCATCATACAATACTCTAGCTTTCTAAATAAATCTTGTAGATAAATTAGACTTATTTGTTGATTTGCTGCTTGACATTCCAATCAGAAAAAGTATATTGTAGTGGTCGGTTATATTTGTGAAGTGAAAGTACAAATTCATGTGTGCAGAGTCTTTTAAATGTATTTTTTTCTTCCATTCTTAAACGCTTTAAAAGGTACTTTTTGGACAAAAGCTCAGCCAAACTCTGTGAATATATGTACAAGCTATCATAAAAAGAAGCTACAAAGTGAAAATGATAAAAGCAACTAATGATTAATTTTCTGCCTAAAAATGAATGATATACATACTATGCTTCTCAACTAAACTGCAGTACAATATGCGCATTTTTTTGATAACCTTAATGGCTTTAGATAACATTGTATAATAATTTTCCCATGCTTATCAAGTAAGCTCACAAACAATCAGTTTTTTTCCCAACGTTAAAAATTGTGTTCGTGAAGAAAGAAAGCGATAGATATAAATGGACATTTTTTTTATGCAATAAGACAATACAAATATGCGATTCTGCCCAGAAATATTTTTGCATAAACGAATGCATTTTACAACAATTGGCACGGCTAAAAAAGTGTGATAGAAATGGCGTTTTTGTCGCTTTGTTTGGCAGAGAAAGGATAAAAAATATTTTAGAATGGAAAGGGTAAGACTTATTTTCCCGGAGATTCTTTCAGGTAGCTGCCGTGGCGGTAGCTCTAGTGGCAACTTCCTGTTCACCATTCGTCTGTTGTTCAGGTATAGTCTCAGCTCGTTTACCGTTGATACTTAAAACTGAAAAAGGACCATCAAGTAAATTTTCCCCGGAGGTGTTACGGGACCTTTCAGGAGAAGTAGTGAAACGGAATTGTTCATCTAAATAACCTGGAACTGGTGGCTTTGGGCGATGAGTATCCACAGCTTCAATTGGGATCTTGATGTATTCCACACGGCATCCGTAAGCAACTGGGGTCAGTTTGATCACTGTGTGTAGTGGCACCTGCAAGTACGGTAGTTCATCTGAAATACAAAAAAAAAATTACACAATTTTCAATTCCATTCACATTTATTCATTTCTTTTGTAAAATGACATGTTCAATTTAATTAAGATCAACCAACCTGACGGTTTATCAAGAAAGTAAGCCAACAAACAACGTAGCACGGCTTGATGTCCAATAACAAGCACATTCTCTTGTCGCTCTAGTTCCATTATCACAGGTTCCAATCTAGCCACCAAATCCTCATAAGACTCCCCCCGAGGATATCTGTAGCTAAACTTGCTTTGATCCCTAGCTGCAAATTCGGTTGGAAAGGCGGCAGCAATTTCCTCATAAGTCATTTCCTCACAAGTTCCAGCATCAATTTCATTCAAAGCCTTCCATCTCTCTTGAGGTGCATCAATCCCTTGCGCAGTTTGTATCGTCCTTTTCAACCATGAAGTCCACACCCGCAAATTTGGAATATCCTGTTCCTTAATGTAATGAGCAAGTGCTTTAGCATATTGCCTTCCCCTCGCAGACAGATCCGAGTCTCCACCAATTCGCCCAGCAATGTTGTGGTCAGTTTCTCCATGCCTTGTCAGGTAAATCGTTCTTGGGGTAATGTGAATGTTCATCAGGTAGTACACTATCCGACTCTGTATATGTCCTTCATGCTTGTGCACCAAAATCTTTTCTCCAGTATTGAAAATCTTCATGAAGCTGTAATGACCTTCAAGTTCTTCATCCATACTTTCGTATTGATCTTGGTAGTGGGAAATGCGCTGGAGAAAGTCTGTGAGCGCTTCATCATTGTTCATTCCCTTGTAGTCTGGACTGTGCACTTTCACATCCAAGATGTTTTGCTCAACGATGCTTGGATCATCACAGACGGATTCAACGTAAAACAGCTTATAACCCATTTTGTGCACTACCCATTCGTAAATAAGGGTTCTTCTATCTTTCGTCGTGTTTGTAGCATCAAACACCTAAAGTAATAAAAAAACGTAAAAAAGTAGATTATCATCAATTTATTTAAGTGCTTTCACATTTTATTTTTTTCCTTTATAAATTTTATTTCCCATACCGCAACCTCTCCTCCACTTTCAATCCACTTGCAAACATCGTCCAAAGCTTCTAACGCGCATTTGCTTCGAATAGCCATTGCCTCTTTGTTGTCCATCCGGAAAAAATCATGGTTCTTGTAAGCCGAAGTCGCTTGCCGTCGATATTCTCCCAAGTTGAAAACTAAATTGAGTTGAAATGATTTTTTTTAATGTAATGATGCCATGTAATTCTATTTGAAAACTATTTTTACTTCAAAAAGTAAAATGGCCCTTACCTCTTGTATTGATTCCAATCCAATTCAGGTACCGAGAAAGCTTTTTTGCAATGTAGGTCTTACCGCGAGCAGGCAAGCCTACCATTGCAATGATGTGCGGCGTGTTCACATAATTCGCTCTTTCTCCTGCAAAACAAAATACACAAAATTCACTTTACTCTTTTTTCTGCAAATAAAATTCCCACGAGCAGCATGCTGCTGCCTCTTCTCGCACAACATTTCATTATACACATCCCCATACAAAAAAACGGCACAACAAAAATCGCATTGAGCTAACCATTAGTCAGCGAAACTTTTCTTTGAAAACACAATGACCTTCGTCGTAACATTTCTTCACACATAAATATGCACTTAAGGAAAATACGCTGCAAAAAAATGTATTTATTTCTTCAGAAACCAAATTTTCCTTTTTTTTATCAATCGCCACTGCCACTCACTTTACCAAATCGATTGCAAGTTGCAAGCAAGGAAACTCATAAAAATGGACTGAACAAACTACTTTTTTTCTAGTTTGCTTTGCACTTCTCAAATATCAATGCACAAAAATATGAACACATTCACAAAAACTTGTGATAATATGAGATGTTGTGAACACGTCTACCTCAGAAAGCAAGCAAGTGACGACTACACACAGAGCCCACATCATAAATATGCATCCACCTCCTTTCCTCTATTTTCTTATTTTGGTTTCCTTCCTCATAAATATGTGTCTCTTTGAAAACTATAATTATCCTCTCTCTTCAT
>JAQFZG010000987.1:0-24700 GCA_034695465.1 Entomobrya nicoleti | reverse complement strand
ATGTTAAATCAACGAGTATTTTCAATAGGTGGCCAAGTACTTTCAGTTTTTGGCTATTCAGGGGCAATTCCATACAAATGGAATAAATCTCAGAAAGTTCTTCAAAAATGTGGTCACTCACGACAAAAATTTCTATATTTCATATCGGCATTACTAATATACTATATTATTTTGCTATCAGAAGGAATACAGTATTTTTACTATAAAAACGTTGAAAAATTTAACAACTCGTTTATTTTTCTGATTGGAAATATGATTCTGTTTTTGTCGCCAAGCATAATGGTTTGGCAAAACGATGGTACACTTATATTGTTTAACGCAATTCTAAACTATTCTAAACATATAGGTAAGCTAAACACTAACTATAAATTAAATTACTCAAATGATTAAATTTTTAACGATGTTTATTTTAAATGCGAAAATTCATTTAGTTCAATATTACACAATGGAAAGTTATCGATCTCGTCACCGGATCCGTCTAATCACTGAGGTTATCCTGCTATTAATAATTCTTCTTTGCTTATCCATGTGGATAGGTGCGCAAATTATATTTACCATTCAACCTACCTTTCCCGGTTTTATCGGAAGCATATTTTATAGACGCATCAAGGAACCTTCCTACATACTGTACATATTGTTGGTATTAAGTCATGTTTTTCATTTAATAACTGGCTTCAACATTTTCATGGCAACTTCATTTATGTTAATTCTTATCGTAATATGCTTCACCAGCTTAATACCATTTGGTTTACTAGAATTAAATCTACGACGCAAGTCTTTTAAAACACTGGCTTATGTTCGAACTGCGCAAAAAATGCGTTTTATTTATAGAGAAGTTCAAATTCTTTTGTCTTTATTTAACAGTGTATATGGGTGTATACTAGTACCAGCGCAAGGTTTAGTAACACACTTTGTTGTGTTTATAACGGCAGTGTTTACAAAATACCTTGATAGAATTGAATATTCTATGAAGGCTTTAATGATTGTTTGGTTGGTAACTGTTCCATTGGCTTGGATTTGTATACTGGAAGTTGCGGGCTATATACATATGCATGGCGAGAGAGTGCTGTTGTCGTGGAAATATCATCGGTGGGAAAATAAAGAAGATAAAAGATTCATGAATAAATTTAGGAAGTCCTGTAAACCTGTTATGATTCATTATAGAAGGACTTACATTGTTCGACGAATTACAGTACTGAAATATATCAGAGGGTTATTAAAAGGTATTTTCAGAACTTTACTTACCCTAGGAAATAATCGAAAACATATGTAAATGTGAATAGGAATGGAAAAATGTTTATTATTAAAATCTAATGCTTAAAACAGATAATCAGTAATTATTTTAATTACTTTGAAACCATTACTTTGATATTGAAACAAACTTATCATTGGTGATTTGAAACATGAAATCTTATGCTTGTATTTGTTTTATTTTTGTATTCTGTAGTTCTGCTTGATTCCAGATAGTCATGGCATCGTTTATGAATGTACTGACATACAATATTTAGCCTTGCCATCATAAATCGATGGTCGCTTCAACTATTTTAAGTGCGTGTTAACAGTGACCTTTAGATACATCGGTATATATTTAGATTTTACAAAATTACGTATTTGGCAATGGTTTTCGTTAAATTGTGTAATTATGCTGCTAAGCTAATGACTTATCTGATGCATCCTAAGTCAATTTAAATTATTAAAACCCACCGATATACAATGCTTTTTGCCTTACGGAAATCGATATTTTGATTTAAGGCGTTCCGGTATTTATGGCAGTCTATTTTGTTGCTATACTTCAAGGGATAAATATTATGCCTTGGTCGGTGCTTAAAACACTAAATTATTTACGCAAGAAATTTCTGATGGTATAGTCAGCTGTGATGAAAAATTACAAAGATTGATCTAGTTACAACGTAAAACATCATTACCGAAAGATTTTTCTGGAATTCAAGGTAATCTTTAATACATATTTATTAATACAAGAAGAAAAATCATTCCAATATTATTTTCTTTTTATACGAACTGCCAAATCTTTAATCAAATTCGTAAAACCGTCTCAATGAAAAATTTAGAGCTAATATCCGTATGCAACGATTGTTATCCTTTTGGTGTGTATTGCTGTCTCTCTTTCGCCTTATCGTCACTTTTCTTTCGTTTGCATTCCTTGTCACAGTCAGGATCCTCTTTCTGTTTTGGAGACAAGTTCTTGAAGGGTCTACCGATCACCAAAATGAACTGCAACATTTGATTCAGGATTAAACTCCGAGTAAATATTTCAAATGTCATGATAATTATAGATCATTATACTTACTGGGAAAAATAGGCAAATCAGAACAAGTAAACGCTTCATCACGTTAAAAGTAGGAAAAACTGGTGCAATGTAAGTACCAAAATGTGACTACTCTATCTGTACATATTGTGCAACTGTGTCGTGTGTTTATGTACGCATATAAGTTTGTAGTGAGTCCCAAATCCAATTTAATTAAACAGCGAATTTTTATAGACCACTGTTTTCATTATTTATTATAAGCAGTTACACCAAAACGACAAAAAAGGACTATAAAAGTTTAATAATTATGTATGTGAAGCACAGATCACAATGATTACCCGAAGGGTATAAAATAGTTTTTTTTTAATCCTGACACGTTTACTTTTATATTCGGATATAGATTTTGGTTCCGGAATAGGGTCACTTATACCTGAATTAATATAAATGTAGCAAAAAGCTTCAAAATGTGTTAGTTTAAATATATTTTTGATATGATAAACAAATTTAAGCAGCTAGGTTGAAGTGCAAACACGTATTACATCATTTAAACGAAACTTATAAGACGTTATTGTAATACAAGTAAAGTACAGCTCGACGCCACCCAAACAAATATACAAAAAAAAATATCCAAGAAAAGGTAATACAAACATCCCAGCTACTCCATTCCTATTTTATAGAACGATAGTTTTGTCAACTACTTCATTAATAAACAGTTAAGATATATTAAAAAATTGTTTTAGCGTATTAAATTTTTGAATTAAAGTAAGTTAGTTGAATCCATCTAAACCGTTTTCACAAGACAGAACTTCAGACGTAATTAAAAGCCCAATTTATTATCCTGACTTAGGCGACTTTTTACTATGTTCTTTCGCAGTTGCTAATTTCTTTTGCCTTGTGCATTCGGAGTCGCAATTTGGATCATCCTCCTTCTTTTTGGATAAGTTAAGTTTTGGTTTACCCATAGTCAGGTTCGACTGCAATGTTTGGTTAAGAACTATACTATTTTCAGAAATTAAACAAAATGGTGTGTAAAATATGTACCAATACACTTACCAAGAGAAATAGAAGAATCAATATGAGTAAAATCCGCATCTGGATAAACAAAACTGTGTGGAAATGTTGTCACTTGTTGCCACTTTGAACGGATATTGGCTCAAAAATGTTGTTCAGTGGCTTTTCCGTATTTTTGCATTTTTAGATAATGTGTAAATAGCCACAACTCATCTCCAATTTTGTCGACGATAAACACATCGTTACAAATAATTACACATTGTTACTTTTTATTGAATTGTAAATACGATTAGATAATAAACGGGCATAATTACATAAAATGTAAAACCATGACTGTCAACTACACAATAAATATTAGTTTTAAATTTGATTGATAGACTAGTGGATTTTCAAATGCTTGATTTCGCCCGCTATACAAAGGCATCAAATTTATTTGGACAAAGTTGAATGACAAGTGTGTGTGTACCAGGGCTGACTAAAAATAAAATAAATATGATTTTGGCTGCCATATATTTTTCAAACTTGACGTAAAATATAGCCGTATTGATGTTCAATACGACAACGATTTTGATGAGACAAAAGAATATATAGATTTATACTGCTTCCTTTTAGGAACCTACACATTATTCTGCAAACTTAAGACTGATAAACTTAAAATTTTATAATTAGTCACACTATCTTGAAGCTCTTAAATTGTAAAATGTGTTACCATAAGTGCTAACGATATTTTTACATAAGTACAAACAGATCTCTTCATCCATCCGCAGATTTTTTGAAATGCTTATCAAATAAATGTATATAGAGTCTCTGGCCTTACGTGACGTATTTAATTGGAAAAAGAATGGTCTCAAAAGAATATGTCATCAGAAATCCGATTCATCTTAAGTCAAAAATGCAGATATCAATTTTTTTTAATTACGCATTAAATTGTTGAATACGATTTATTTTAATACGGTAGTATTTATAATCATACTGTCGAATGTTATGTATTAGAGTCAGATTTTAAGTTTTATAACACTAAAACATAAACGCATTCAAGTATATTACAAATTTTATTTAGTAAAAATGCCTTTGACAAATTATTGTTTCGAGAATGAAATAAGGAGATTTACGCAGACGATACATTTTATCCTTTGGGCTTGTGTTCTTTGTGTTCCTTTGCAGCTGCAAGACTTTTCTTACGACCACATTCGTTGTCACAATCTGGATCTTTAGTATTCCTGGCTAAGTTCTTCGGTTTGCCTTGCGTTATGTTTAACTGCAAGAATATATTTCAAACTCGATACATTTCAGCTTCTAATTTTTTAATGTTTATTATTTTTAGTTACTTTGATTTTAGTTACCAGCAAGAGAAGGCACAAAATAATGATCAAAACCCGCATCACGATTTGCTCAAAGTTTTTAATTAGTTTTTTTTACAAGAATAAATTTTCCCGGTAGAATTTTAATCTTTAAGTTTGCTGCTTTTAGGGATCTAATAGTTTGGTGGCCCCGACCATATACAATATAATCAATTTTATACAGTATTAAGAATTAGTCATTGTTACATCAGAAGTTAAAGAATCTTGTATTTTAGAATGGATTTTTTCTACTGCGGAATAAAGATTTGTGACTTTATTTTAAGGATATATTGAGTAATCTGCTTCATTACTTCTTAAAACTTGTATTGTTCGCAAACGCGTTAGAACTAATATGCCATTGTTTTCTTTTAACATTTATTTCTACTGGTTAGCAAATAAAGTAATGTTTACTTGTAAATGAAGCGAAAATCTGGCTAAATCGAGTACCTTGTTTTTTAGACATAGTCGACTTTTTAGATGCATCCTTTAAAATATGTAAGCAATTTAAATTCATATAGAGACATGTCGCATTCGGAAATAGATATTTTATTAAAAACATAGTTTTATCATGTAGTTTATTTATTTACTTTTGAAATTGGCATGTCGGAAACGTTATCCAAAAAAAAAAAATACTCATGCATTGCTGCGTAAGTATTATTCATTTTTTGATGCGAAATTTGCCAGTATGTGTGGACAAGTACAAAATAATCTGACCGAAGTGTCATTCCACAAAAACAACCAAACATATAAGATATTTTGACAAATTTAATGCATTTATTTTTTGAACAAAAAAACAGTAACGTATTTTTCTAAAGTATGTGTATATTTAAATTTGCAAATTATTATATCCAGTTGAATCCAAGGAACCGTTTTCAGAGAGAATTCCAGACATACAAGGAAGCCTAATTTCTCACTACCCTTTTTTCTTACTGTTTTCATTGGCCTGAGCTAACTTTTTTTGACGGGAACATTCCTTGTCACAATCTGGGTCCTCTTCTTTCTTTTTTGGGAAGTGTTTAAAAGTACCACCCATTGCCAGGTTTGACTGAAAGATTTGGTTAAGAATTCCATCATTATGTTAAGCTCATATTGTAATCATGTTTGCTAGATATGTGTAAAAATACTTACCAAGAGAAACAGACCAATCAAAACAAGTAAAAATCGCATTTTCATAAATTTAACTAGGATATATTTTCACTGACTTCTAGTATGCACAGAGTTGGAGTGTGAAATACTTGTTATTGGCTTCACGGATTAAATATCATGTATATTGTCCCAATCAATCCTAAATACTGTAGATAATTATTATATCGTTAGTGATAATTGCACATTGTTTTGCTTTTATGGAATGATAACTGCCATTAGATAAAGGAAGAGACAAAAAGTACATCTAATGCAAACAGTAATTTGGTATAAACTCACACTAAATGTTATTTTGAAATTTATTATAAATAGTCCAGGTAAACCAACCCCAGTTGATTTTCTAAAAAGAGAGTCCCGAATATAGGCACGTACCATAGCAGATCCGACAAGATGTGGGCTCGGGTTATCTTGGGATGATAGGGCATCTGATATCACATTTATCTGTATACGAAACAACACGAAAAGTCAATTAGGTTATTGTCATTTGAAGTGAATACATAATATAAAAGGGCTCGCTCAATATTTATTCTTTGTATATACGGAAATAATGTACAGCGCATCAACTGCTGTATGTCCTGCATCTGATTTCATTTTCGATTGTCAGTTTAATATCTCTAATCTAAATTATACGAAATGTAAAATCATTGCTCTCCGTATAACAGAACCAGTTTTATTATAGTTCAAACAGAATATTCAAGCGATTCCGATCAAAGAATTTAAACTTCTACTTTACTAAAACGATTAAATTGAACTTAATTTGATGTTTACTGAGCTAGCCAGAAAAAACAACGTAGATTTATAGTTTTACCTTCAGGGAACCTAAGGAGCCAAGAACTAGTCCAACGAACAATATTCCATAATTTAAAATCAAAGATGTTATTGCAATAGCACTGGAAGAAAATGCCTGATTAAGGTCCATCGGGAATTCTAATCCATGGACCAACAAGTAGGCAAGTAAAGGTTCACCGATGAATTTGGATAATTCTTCAGCCAAGTTGGTAATGTTGTTTAAATCAGTGTGGGTCACGTGTTGAAACTCATCAGCTTCTTCCTCTATTTCAGATTCAAGTATTTCTAAGGTGGCGACTAAAACGGTTCCACATGTTATCGTGATCCCCGTAGCCATAACCATTCCCATCAACAACTCATGAGCTGTTTTTATTAATCCTATTAAGCTCCATGTGAAACTTGTTGGAGACAAATAAACAGAAGGGGTGCAAGAAGTTGACAACGTCAACGGAAGCTTTCCCAGACATTCAAGCACTTTAATTACGCCCTTTGCTGTAATTCTTTCGTGCTCATCATCAATTCGCGTTTTGAATAATACGTTCAGGCAAACGTTAGAAACTGATATTAAAATCAAAAAACAAATCACCACACTAGATCTCTGTAATATAATAAAAGTATGTTTGTTATGACAACTAGTATAATTTTTTTGCTAATGTTGTCCCCAAAAACGCGTACATAACTTACCCAAGTCGCCATTTTTGCATGAGAAAATGAAAGCAGACGATTATTGGCTCGAACCAGGTATTGTTGTTTCCATAAAACAGTCCGAATAAGTGTTAAACGAAACATTCCGTTGGCTACAAAACTACCCAAGTACAAAAATGAACCAGCGCCTGGGTCTCCTCCTAAAATTGGTGCCATATTTGGAATTACGTTGACAATCTCAATGGTATATAAAACCAAGGAGATGTTCCATAAAACCTGTAATTCGGTAAGCATAATTTCCCCTAAAATTCAGCTGTTTTTTTTCAACAAATCATTATGAAATACCTTGCTGATAGCTGAGCGATGGACAACTGTACGAGCTCCGTCATTAGAAATCCAGTAAGGCATAGCACCAACGCTCATCGCAAATATAGACCACACTTCTAAAATTGTGAGACCTCTTTCGTTGACCGAATTATTTTCTTCGTCGCGAATGTTAAGGCTGCCGTCATCGTTCAGATTCATTTGAATAACTATGCTATTTTGAACTGACGCCCTTCGTCTTGGGATTGAAGTTGGGGAATTCAAGGGATTATTTTGTGCGTCCAAGCTATCTCCACCCTCCCAATTATTTCCACCATCCAAATTACTTCCACCCTCCAAATTTTTTCCACCCCCCAAATTATTTCCACCCTCCAAATTATCCCCACCCTCCAAATTATCCCCACCCTCCAAATTATCCCCACCGTCCAAATTATTTCCACCCTCAAAATTATCCCCACCCTCCAAATTATCCCCACCCTCCAAATTATTTCCACCCTCCAAATTATTTCCACCCTCAAAATTATCTCCACTCTCCAAGTTATCTCCATCTCTCAAAGTATCTCTACGCTCGATATCATATGAATCTTCTAAGTAGTTACCTCTTACCCCGTCCAAAGAACTGCCATTTTCTTCATTGGTTTCATTTGAATTGCTACCTTTATCAATTGACTTATTTTTTATTAAGTTTTTATGAACATGCTTTGAAGATTTACTGGCGACGGAAATAGTTCCAGTACTCAAGTCATAGTCGACATCTTCAATCCCCAAATTTTCGTCTGTAACAGAACTTGTTTCATTTACGAAAGTATCCGTGTAGCCATCATTTCTGGTACGCGATGCTCTTTGATTTCTTGTTTCAAGCACAATTTCGCCAACAATTTTCAAGAATTTTATGTTAGTAGTACTGGGACTACATTGAGTACTTTGATCATTCCTTAATTGATCCGTATCATTGAGAGATGAAGTATCCAACGTTTTACCTTCATCTTCTGCACATTTTTGTTGTGAAGAAGTACCCTTTGGATTATTTTCACTCTCTTCCTTACGGTCTTTTACGGTATCGGATAAGTTCCCTCTTCCGATGCATGTTTGTGAAGTATCAATTTCATAATCATTATCATTTTTGTCAGAATCTTCTTGAATTTTAATGCAACTGGAGTGCGTACCTGCATCCACCAATGATTCATTAGAAATCGCCATGTCTTCTCCAGCATTATCATTAGAGCTTGATGGACGTATTTTGAATATGTCGAGTTCGGGATCGTTTTTTGGCATGTTAGCATCATGACATGCTTCATTATTTTCGGGATGGTCCAAGTTGCAGCTGATGCCACGCTCATTATCAAGTTGTTTATTATTTTCACCAGTTTTTGTATCAGCCAAATTTTCTACAGGAACTCTTGTATCTGTGCTAGTTCCACCTTGACGACTAGACGGCCGAATAGTAAATATGTCAATTTCCGAACTTTCTTCATTGCTTTCACCGGGATACACTTCGGCGTTGCCAGCAAGTGGCTCATCTGTGGAAGCATTTCCGTCGGTAGTCACATTTTCGGCTAATTCTGAGAAACTTTCATCATTCGTTTGCTGCATACTTCTCCGGTGACTAAGGAAACGCGAAATATCGCCGAACGTTTCGTCAACAATATCTCTTCTAGACATTTTAGCTATTTAGCTATTACTTATGTTAATGTGTCCGGTTAAATTATTACTACAAAAGCTTAATCTACTGGAAGCTAAGCTTTATACGAATATCAATAGTATATATCCACAACAGTAGCAATACATACAGAAATACGTTACAACTTATGTATTAAAAAGCTTTTATACTCAAGCAGGTTGAAAGAAATTTAGATTTACACAATATTAACACATGTGTATTTATGTAGAGTTGGCAGACAGTATACTACGTGTAAATGCAACACACAATCGTCATAGTTTAGCATTTAAAAGCGCACTGTCATATATTTTTGGGTTTTGCATATGTTAAAGGCTGAATATAGAAGTACTACAAACTTAATTGGAGCACATGGTGGGATGGTGTAAGAGTTAACCCAATAAACTAAAGTTTAAGAGGGACAATTAACTTCGGAAATGTTTGTTCTCTCGGATAAGCTTGTCCCTATGTTTTATATCACTTAGCTGATGAACCTTTACTTCTGTAAATTTTAAGTATAATTGTGCACTACTCCCTTCATGCACTCCGGTTGTTGTTCACTAGCATCTACTATATCCCTTGGCATCCATCATGAGTATATATGATTGTGTGTCATGTTACTAATAATACCATTGATGGTATTTATTTTTGTTTCAAAGTATCGGTAATATGTCCACCCTGATGGAAATCTGTAGTGTTATTGTACGTTATGGTTTTGTCAGGTCGAACAATTATTGGGATGGATTTGCATATGTTGGCTAAGATACATACAAGCAGGGAAAGTATCATTCCAGTGCAAACTATCGTTCGTTTTTTTGGAACAAAGTAACTCACATTTAAATAACGTTAGGGACATTGCTATTAGTACTGTCGTGTAGTGTTGTAACTAAAAAATTTTACATAGATTTGTGGGAAAACTATAATGCTTTGAAATAGATGTGTCCCCATGTGATATTACAATGTAAAAAATAATGTGAATGATAGCTATATTTTTAACTTTGTGTATAAAAACCTAATGGCTTTCCAAGTTATTCCAATTGGGTAACCATACTGCATCACACACAGGTGTAGCGTAGTTCAAATTACGTCATCCAAAAGCTTGCACAATTTAAATGACATTTCACGCAGTTTATCCAGTCAGTGTATGAAAAGGGGACATGTGAATAACGTGTGTAAGTTCAATTTGCGAAATGATTGTAATACCTTGAATAAGTTTAGAGAAAGACAAGAAAAATATACTGTAATACGTTTTCAATCAAACATATCAATTAGGAATACCAAGCAACGTTATTTGCGTAAGTCTTCAAAAGTACTAGTGTATTTGATATGGGTATACGTTGGTGTGCTTTACATAATATTCGACCCAAAAACAAACAGACAGTAATAAAACCTTACATGTAAATATTTTACATGTGATATTGTGTAATACTACGTGTAAGACGCTTTTTCGAACAAACTGGAGACATGTATGTACTTACATGCATACGTCAATCAAAATATAACTATATATCAACGGTGGTGGTAAGTAAGATGGTAAAATGTATGCAAACTTCACTTCACAAAGGAAAAGTAACTGCGCATCAATAATTGGCTATTTAAGAGGTGAGTCATATATACGCGTCCAAGGTCAGGAAAACAAAAAAAACATCTTACGAGCACTTGGTTTAATCAGGCTTGCTAATTATCTAAATTTTAAAGTAGTAGCTGGAATTTAATCTAAAACTGAACAGTACACTGAATTATCGTCTAAAATGGACAACTAGCTATTTTCTACATGCCAAAGCTTACGATAGATTACAAAAGACGCTGGTCTTTAGTCCTTTCCAAAGCAATAAATTTAATTTGTTCGCTTGCCATTAAAAAAAAACTCTACAAAACCAGGTGAAAAAATACAACAATTACTTTTAATTGTTGTTATGATTGGTTATGTGACATTAGAATTTTCACTACTGCCACGCACTTTTTTCAATTAGCCTTTTGATGCGGTAGAAGTGAAAACTTTTTAATATTCCTACCTGTTGTCGTGTCAACGACAATTTAGTCTCTGTATCCCTTTGTTTTGGTGTTTGATTCTTCCGATATCACTCCAATTAACACAAAAGGAACTTCGCAATTAGTAGGATTATTTGAACACTTCTAGACTACGAAATTCAAGGTTAATAATTTCGTAGTGATGATAGAAAAAAACCTTAAATAAAACAGATTACACCTGCACAAAATTATTGCTAAATACTTATTTTTAACGGAAAGATTAAAAAATTTGAAAATTAATAAAGACGGAAAATATTATATATTTTTCTGATATGCAGATTATTGATGTCCAAAACGATTCCAACATGATTGTACCCTGAGACTGTTTGTACTTTGAATGAGACCAGCGAAATCTACACTTTAAGCTTTCTATTATTTTACATGCAGGGATGTCATAGGAAAACTTACATATTTACTGATACGTACATTAAAAATAACACGCTTTATATACAATTCTAATTTTACTTCAAGATCCACCACCAATGTGTGTCATAGTGTCAAGTAATAAAACAGGTGCACGATAGTTATACATACAGGCTTAATACATTTGTACATGTTATCCTGTTTTCAACGCGGAATGATGAAACAAAGGATACCTTACTTCATATTGTAACGACACAAACGGCAATTTCCCCTGAGAATCCACAGGGTGGAATAAAATTATCTCCGTTTACATGATTCACCTAACACAAAATAATACGAATACGAATGTACAGTTGGGTAACTATGTAGATAAAGAGTAAATAAAAAGTTTAGTTCTATAGTGAATTCATTTTTATTTTTACCGGAGGCTAATAATCAAGTCTTTGGTAACTTGTCTTAATTTCCTAATTACAAAATACCAATAAAATTCTTTGTCAAAGTTTTCATAATGATAACTTTATAAATCTGTTATTTTGACTTGACATGACATTATTTTGACATGACAATGTACTACGTCATATCAGCTAACAATAGATTCGATTATATCGAGATAAAATTGCTCTACACACAGATGCATATTTTTTAACATATGTTCTTTAAATTGTAAAATTAGCTCATTTTTCTGAAATGTCAGAAATACTGCAACAATCATCTTGTTACTATGCTACTTATTACATAACTAATAAAACTATATGGTACTTAAAACATACATATTATGTATGACTGCGACATGTCAATGTCTATCTTATCAAAATATGGTTATCAATACTGCTGACTGCAGTTCTGCCTTGTACACATCCTTGACATCGTTTAACTTTTTATTCGTCACAATTTCGCATGCATTGCTAAGAGCTGGCTGCTGCTTGATATGATTATAATAAACTGTATTATTTAACCAAGTTTTTTTCGTAGTTTTTATTTTAACTCTGGCCACAAAATCGTACACAAAATATTAACCTTGTTTGATTGCATGTGCCAAAATGTACACATATGCAGATAAAAGCATTTTCCTTTTTTTCTACTTGTGCCATGAAAATTGTGAAACGAGCGAGCATGTAAAATAAATGATGCTCACAAAAGTGTTCCAAAGAACGTTGTCTTTGTTGCTTTTACATGAAATGTTATGCTTACATATCCATATGAATAAATACCCCATATATTCAAGGATGTAGTGTATAAGAGTGTGTAAACACAAACATACTATATATCAGATGTTCTCATGCGACGGTTGAGCAGACAAAAACACTTCAAAGGGAAAACGAAAGTGAACGTTTTTGTTCATAACACATTCACACTGAAGCTACGGAACATGTGTTTGGATTATTTGTTGCTAGTCTTATAAAGTCAATAAAAATTTAAACGACTGTGATAATACCTTCGTTAATTATATTTTAGCATTAGAAATTTAAGCTGTAATATAAGTGAGTATATTAAAAAATATGTAAATACTAGTTTTGTATATAAGTTTAGTGTTTAAAAATTAATGGTTGCCAAGTAATAGTCACCAAGAAAAAACGTAAATGTAAATTTTGTGCTATAATATTTTTACGACAAGAATTTATTCAAGTGAAATGGCGGTGAGTTCACATGCTGCCAGTGAACTTTTGACCGGTTCAATAGAAAATGTTCCTGAAATGAGCGACTCAGAAGACTGTCAATCTGACGATGAAAATGATTTCAAGGAGGACAGTGTGATATTTCAAAATGGTAAGCATTCGTAACACTTGATAAAAATCTGCTAATGAGATATTAATTTGAATTTAATGTACGTATATGTATTTTGTGAAGATGTGGAACAAGAAAATAACTACAAGATGAAGGAAGTACAAAGCAGGGCATATCAGGTTAAAATAATATTTTTCATATATCTAGTACCAATACAAACTACACAATACCGAAATTTATAAATTACACTTATTTTTGTAGATCGAGTTACTGGAACGTGCTAAAACTGAAAACATTATTATCTGCTTGCCAACCGGTTCGGGAAAGACGTACATAGCTTTGGAATTAACGAAACATATGCTACCAGATGCAATCAAGTAAACTTAACAAATTACAAAATCGAATAGTCTATTATGTAAAATATGATGTATGATTGGTTATGTTACGTATTCGATCTATATTCGATATCCAGAAATCAACAGAAAATAATATTCGTTGCAAATAGCCGTCCTTTAGTAAACCAGCAAGCTAAATACTTCTCCCAAAATCTATCAAGTACGGTCCTTCAAGATGACAATGTCGTTAGAGCAATAACTGGTGATCTAAACTTTGACGCATGGAAAAAAGAACAATGGGATGAGGCTCTAGCAGAACGTCACGTAAGAAAATTCACTTAAAAATATACATACTCAACTTCAAATTACAAATTTACTAAGTTTTGTTTCTGTTTGCAGATTTTGGTTGCTACCACTCAAATTATAGTGGATGCCATGGCAAGACACTTTATTAAATGGAGCCAAATCGCTTTATTGATTCTGGACGAGTGCCACCACGCACAAAAAGGTCATGTTATGGCACAGCTAATGAAGCTTTATGTAGCTCATCAAATGGATAACGGATTATCATCACAGTCCGAAATCGGATCAAAAGGAGTACCAAGAATTCTGGGTTTAACTGCAACCATAATCAGTACAGGTAGATCAGAAGCAGAGTTCATTGAAAGGGATATCAAACAAATTGAAAATACATTATGCTGCAAAGCATATACACATAAAAATTATGAGGACGTTCTAAAGCAAGTATTTATAATTGATTTTATAAAATATATATTTATAATTTAGAAAAATCATATATAAATTTTGCATTAGTTTTAACGACCTTTTTTTTATTTTCTAGATATTCCACAAGTGCCCTGCTGGAAAGCCGTCCATTTACCTCGACCTATAAGCGCACAGATTATTTATGTGATGACATAACACAACTTGTCGAATTGCTTACAAGGTTTCCCAAGAATTTTGGAGAGCCAAACGAAATTTCTATCATTGAACGTGTAAGTCATCCATCGTTAACGTCCGAGGAACAGATTTATGACAAGAATAAAGGTGTACCAGAAAAAGTTTCTAGCTTCTTAACTGACCTGCTGTTAACATATGAAGAGTTGGGTATGCAGTCTTTCCAATTTAATTCTTAAAAATATATAAGAACCAAGTTTCCCTATTTAATTTACTTTAATTTTTGACTTTGCAGGACCATATTGCTGTAAAATAGCAGCAAGATTAAAAATATATCATTTGATTCAATGGATTGAAAAATTACAGTGTCAGACATACATTGGTCATCATGACATCAATCTAAAGAGTGATCCATGTGAGGAATTGGAACCCAGTATTTTAATGCTACTAGAAGCCGCCAAAACGACTTTATTTCAGTTCATCAAAAAGTTAGACGACTGGATGAACCAATTTGTCAAAGATATCATCTCAAAGGAAACCCCCAAAAAGATGACATTGGATCCCGAAATCTACAAATTACGTCACTGTGTCTCAAATAAAATTGAGGTGCTTTGGGAGACTTTAGCGGAAAGAAAGCCCAAACAGGCCAGTGAACCCACAAAAGAAAATCGACTTTGTGGAATCATCTTCTGTAAAAAACGAATTACTGCACTTGTTATACGATGGTATTTGAAAGAAGCTGGGGAAGTGGAACTTCTGGACTTTATCAAACCGGAAGTAATGCTCGGCCAGTCTACAGTCGTTGGAGATGTGGAACTTGCTCGATTCTCAGCAAAAAGACAAGAAGATATTTTAAAGCGATTTAAGAAAGGAGACCTAAATTTACTTGTGTCCACCCAAGTTTTAGAGGAAGGAATCGACGTACCAGCTTGTAACCTTGTTGTTCGTTTTGACCGAATTGAAAACTACCCGTCATTTGTGCAGTCGTTGGGAAGGGCGAGAATAAAGCTGGCACAATGCTACGCTTTAATTGACAAGGAAGACTGGGACGAACAGAAAAATCGTCTGGACAAATTTGACGAATATAATAAGAAACTGGCAGCAGTTCTCGAACATAAAGCTAATCATGTTGGCGAAAATGACGGAACAGAAATCATGGAGCTGGAAAAATTTCTAGAGGATATCATTCCACCATTTAAGCCAATTGATAACCCTAATGGTTCCATGGTTACTGCGATGGAGGCTATTTCCCTGGTTTACAAATATTGTGATGGGTTATCTTGCGATAGAATTGCTACATTGGCTCCAGTCTCTTGGAATGAAGAAGAGGTCGTTGGAAATGGAAAAAGATTTAAGGCTCGAGTAATGTTACCAATTTTGTCACCAGTTCGAGAAGTTGTGGAGGGAGAATGGATGCCTAATAAAACCTTGGCAAAAAGGTCGGCATTTTTGAAATGCTATGTAAGGCTTTGGGAGGAAGAGGAACTGGATGAGTATTTGTTACCGAAAAGGAGAACCATTGAAGATTTTAGATGTGATTTCTTGGACGACCTTCAAAATGAACTTGAAGGTGAAATGAGAGCAGCCGTGGGAAAAATTGGAACTAAAAAGAGAAAGCAGTGGTATAGGAAAAAGGAACCTTCAATTTTCCTAGAAATAGATCCAATCGAAGGAAATCCCATGCCACTAGTTTACAAGATTGATATTCAACTCAGTAAATTTACGGGAGACAAGAGTATCGAGCATCTTTACAAATTTGACAACTATGGCCTTTGCTTCGGAATAGTAACAAATGCGAGACTAGATGGCTTACCACCATTTACATTGAAAGCACACTTTGGAATTTTAAAGGTTTCTCTGGAGAAACTGAAACTTAATCAGGAAACATTTTCATCTGACCAATTTGAAGGTTTGGAAAAATTTCAAGAATTTCTTTCAAGTTTTGTATTTGATATTCAGGCTTGGATTTTTGAGCGTGACCCTCTTAAACCAATTATGATTGCTCCTCTGAAAACTGGAACATCAAACGAAATCGATTGGACGTTAATTCGAGATATTTTGGATATGGAAAAAGATCCAAACAAAATATTTACACAGCCCAGCAGAGAATCAAGATTCAATATGAAATTCGACCCAAACGATTATGTCAACAAGTTACTAGTCCCTTGGTACAAGAAAGGTACCGAACTATATTGCACTTTAAGCGTGACAGACCTTGATGCCCGTTCTGCTTTTCCCCACTCAAAATATTCCACATTCGAGAAATACTTTAACGAAGAATATAATGTCGAAATAATTCATCCTAAGTTTCCACTTATCCATTACAAGGCTATAGGAACCAATCTAAATTTTCTCAAAAAGAGACCCGACAGTGATGAGATGAGAAAGGAGATGAGATCAAGGTCCTTAATGATTATTCCAGAGTTGGTGAATATACACGTCTTACCAGCAAGTTTATTTGTTCAGGGAAAATTTCTTCCTTCGGTGCTTCACCGAATACATCGCTTGTTAATAGCAAACGAGCTGAGAAAGAAGGTTGCGGAGTATTTCGATTGGGATGTGGATTCTGGAAGTAATGAAGAGATAAATTTTATTGAGCATGATATTTTAGATAGCAATATTTCAGGTTTTGAGCAATTGAGCATTTCTAAAATAAACAAGGAACAAAATAACTTTGGGGCTAAAGTCGACGGAAAAAGAGAAAGAAATATTGTTCTTCTGGAAACCATCAATCCGAACAGTATGGACTGGGAAACTATTAACCGATTTGACAGTATGTCAATAAGGGTTGCCAAATACGCACTCCCTGACCCACCGACCTATAAATCAAACGTTTGTGATAACCTCATTGATATCAAGACAGTGAAGTCATATCACTTTGACCAGAAAACTGACTTCACAGTGGAGAAAGTTCCGTCCATGGAAACAATAATGGAAGCATTAACATTATCAAATCCAAATGATCATGTGAGTTTGGAGAAACTAGAGGTGATGGGAGACTCCGTCTTAAAATTGATTGCTAGTCTGCACATATTCCATTCATTTCCGAGTTGGGACGAAGGGAAAATGACGCAACTGAGAACAAAGCTGATATCGAATTTACATCTTTATCAAATTGGGAAGAAACATGAGTTGGGGGAACTACTCTCCGGAAGTATTTTTGTTCCGAAAGAAAGCTGGCTACCAAGTGGTTTTACCATTCCGAAGAATTCAGAAAATTGGTTTTTGGTTGATGAACTGGAAAACAAGGGTCAGATTGAGGATATTAAGTTGCAAAACATAACGAGTGACTATACAACGTATACACATTCCCGAGTTGGGAACAAAAGTGTGGCAGACTGTGTGGAGGCACTGATTGGTGCCTATTTCATAAATGGAGGACTGGATGGGTCCTTTAGGATTATGGATTATCTTGGAATGCGTGGTCCATTGGAAGATGGTCGTGCAGAAATATATTCTAGAGAAAGCACAGTGCCTTCTTTGGAACCCACACCAATTAGTAATGCTTCGAATTTGAATTTTCCAATGGCTTTTGTGGAAGATTTGGAGAAAGTATTACAGTACGAATTTAAAAACAAGTGGATTGTGCTGGAAGCACTGACGCATCCAACATTTATGGGAAATATAGACACCCGATGTTATGAACGGTTGGAATTTGTGGGAGATGCGATACTAGGTAAACGGTAGATTTTTAAATATTTTAAGATTTTAATTAAATTTGTAAAAAATGAACAATTTTTTTTGGTTATTTGTAGATTTTCTGGTGACGAATTATGTTTTAAAGGAAACTAAAATCAGTGACCCGGGAAAAATAACCGATCTTAGAATGGCGCTAGTTAATAACGTAACATTTGCGTGTCTAACGGTGCGTTACGGTTTACACAAGTTTCTTCGATATCACAGTGAACACCTAAAGTATTTTATCGATCAGTTTGTGATGTATCAGGAGGAAAATAATCACCAAGTTTCAGACCCGGTAATTATACAGATTTCAAGGATTGTACTTTATTGTATTTCTACACGATTGAAAGTTAATATTTTACATTAAATTATTTTATAGTACAAGCTATTGAGTGATTTTGACTGTCCCGCAGTACAGGAAATAGATGTACCAAAGGTTTTGGGTGACTTATTTGAGTCCATTGCGGGGGCGGTGTTTGTGGACAGTGGAAACTCGATTGATACAGTTTGGGCAGTTTTTTGTCGACTGATGAAGAATGAATTGGGTAAATAATAGCAGTCTATCATTTGTCGATTCAATTATTTCCATTTGGTTAAATTTTAGCAATTACATTTTACATTTAATTTCAGAGACTTTCTCCAAAATTATTCCTAAAGCTCCACTACGTAAACTGTATGAAGAGTTTCCTGGAAAAGTCAAGTTTACGAAGCCTTCATCATCCAATAATAAAAATCTACAGGAAAAGGACACTGCTCAATCCCATTTTAAGGTGGTGAAATTAAAGGTGCCTAAATCCCCTTCTGTTTTTGGAGTTGGGACAACAATTAAACAAGCCAAAATTGCTGCTGCAAAGTACCTTGTACGAAAGTTGAACATAAAATAGGATTTTTTTTAAATTAATTAATAATTAATGCATCCATAAGAAAAAGTTTGTGATAATTACCAAAGATTTATTGGGATTTAAATTTACAAAAGAAACATAATGTATTTGAAGAGAAATTGATTGTATTTAGTTGGTAATGTTATATCGTTATGTTACACAAATATCGTGTAAATTGAGAAAATTATTGTAGCATATTTTGAGTTAAATACGTTGTAAAAAGTAAAAACCCAATAAATATTTTACAGTATTATATTCGATTGAGAAACCAGTAGGAACAATAATTCCCCCTGATTGTGACTGTCTTTCAAACTACAAAAACGTGATGATTTAATTCAGCCTGTTTCCTTTTCTAGCTGAACGCTTTTATCAACGGATTTTTTACGCTTGCATTCGGTATCACAGTTTGGGTCATCCGTCTTGTTTTTCCTTCGTGCATAATTTTTAGAACTGACGAGTACAATATTTATCTACACAATAAATGAAATCAAACAAAACATACTATCAGAACCCTTTTAGATATTCAGATATTTAAAAGGCAAAAATATATAAACTTTAACATACCATTAGAATAAATAACAAGACGTAAAGCAACTTCATGTTGGTTGTGAAAAAATACGACGAAACGTGTAAATCAACGTTTGACATCTATATCTGTAAACTTGACCCGCAATGTATAAACACAACTTTTAAACTAACATGTATATTGTATTAAGACTCCCAAAAGCTTATAAGTAGTGTAAAATAAAATAATCGTTAAATTAAATACTCTTTTGTCCTTCATACTCAGACATCTTATGAATTTTAATGTAGATAGATAAATGTATTAATCCCTAAAACGTACATAGCACCTACTATTCTACTTAGATCCATTCTGACATAATAATTTACAGTACATCACATCGGCTAAATGTAAATTTGATTAATTCGAGCTTACGTTGCAATGCAGACTGATACGTAATTTTGACCTAGGTATTCTCTGATTTTTTTGTATGTATCATAAATTGTAAAATGGGCATATTTTTTCGAAATGTCAGAATTATTGCAACAATCATTTTAAGACCTTTAACAAATACCGCATTTCTTGTAGAAAAATATCACAAATAAAATGGGCTGTTTAACGGTACAACGGTAAGGTAACTACTAATAGTAATTAATAGGTCCTTAAAACTCGACAACAAAAGACATCAGCAGCATATATTTTTTGAGATACAAGAAACAACTTTTTTGGTCCATTTTAATGCTTTTCTATGAATGATGCTCTCAACAGCTTATGAAAAAAACTTTGTCTTTGTTGCTTTTGCATGAAATGATATTTTTAAGCTTACGTGTAGAAAGGGTATGCAACCAACTCGATATTTAGTGATAGATATAAGAGTATGCTCACATAATATACTTTATACAATGCAATTTCATACTCTTGCTCTCATGTGACGATTATACACACATTATGCCAGTTGTGCCACTTATGTCTCTCAGGTTTTCCAGTCCACCTTGGAAATCTTCGGGTAAAACCGATGGGAGACTTGGCGACTTTGACCATCTTAGATCAAAATCTTGACAAATAGTATCATCACTTTGTAAAAAATGTTGCAACTCTTGCTTTATCATCAGCTTCATTCTTTTTCCGATAAATATTTTTGTTATAGTCGTTAAGCAAAAGTATGGCTTAAAATTTAAATGAACGACAGTTTAAATTAGCAGCAGTAAATCAAATTACTTTAATTTAGCAAGTCAATTTAAATCATGCATTGCTAAGGAAATGAATTGAATTGTGTAAAAACCATGATCGTACAAAAATGGATCCACAAAAAATTGTCAAAATCGCTAAGGGATATAAAATTACTTGTACACGTTTCCCCTTCATGTGCATATTATATGTGTGGGTAATAGTTTTTCTTGCATTCTTTTGTTCCAACATCAACTATTTTTGTATGCAGTCGGACGTCCAGTTGCAGGTTTACATTCATGTCAATCATCTCAGCTCAATTCGACCATTTCCTTTTTGTCAGTCGATATTTTTTTGTTTTTTGGATTTTTCTAAGGAAGAAATACTCAACCATCAACCACCAGAAGTAAATTATCGACTGGTAAATAACACATTACGACATCTGCGTATTTGAATAGATAGCACATACATAAGTATTATCGTATGTTATATATTTATCCTTTGAATAAGTTATATCTCATGTCAAGTAGTTTTGTTCAATCGTATGATGTAATTTCCAATGCGTTGCACATGCGTTAATTGTATGAAAACCGTAAACCTATCAACAAAACATTGTCATGGCTTGCTATTTTTATTGTTAAAAAGGGATTTAGTAATGCCTGTGTTAAAAAAGATTACCAAGCAGATTTATTACAATTGATGTACTTTTTTCACTGATTGAGGCATATATGACATGTACGTTATAAACTGTCTTTCTCCAGTCCTCCACTTCAATTTAGTTTAGTGCGAATAACAATAAACATCTAATTTTTAAACTTCATAATCGTACAATTTTGACGAATACCGTCAAGTTGAAATGACGCAGAACTTTGACAGCTATGCATCAAAATATAAAGGTGTGTTTTTTACATTTACGCAAGCTTTAAGTTTGCACGTGTTAAAAAATGTATTTATTTTTATGCATACCAACTTGAAACAATTGATTTCTGTTTATAACATTTGTGTTATCAAAAGCATACTTTAAACCAAAATATTGGCTTCACAGTTATCTAGATTGGACAAGGATTAAATAATTGAATAATTAGCTTTGTATTTAAAACTTTAGTTGAACTGAAGTTTGATTCTGTATACAACATTGTTATTTCATAAATATAATCTTCAACTACAACAAGTTATGTAAATGCATGAAGAAAATACATAGATTAACTTGAATGTAATCTAGTTTTATACAGACATACAATTGTTTATAGATTTTTACCTCTGGTGCTACTAGTGGTGGAATTTGACCAGTAGTCGTTTCACAATTGTTAATCTACTTTAAACCATACATTGAATTATGTAACAGGACTATTTACCCATAAGCCGACATGCTACCTTCCCTAGCCTGCCCCCATGGGGATTGGCTCGGAGGCTGAAACTCACCAGCATTGGAGCCCTTGACCTTAAGAGTATATGTGTTATGTTTGAACAAAATCAGTTGAATGATATTAAAGTTCGGACAATCACGGACAGAAACAAACGAATCACATAACTACGAAGAATAGATCCATCCAGTGTAAAGTGACAGTGGCTAAAGCTCAACTGTCTTTATATTAAATATAAAATAAGTGATGTGATAGTTGACATTGATTGAGCTTAAAATCTCACTGAAATAAACTGTCTTTACATATCATGTCTCATTGTGCTATTTTTAAACTGGAATTTCCATTTTCCAATTGATTTTTAGTAACAATTTGCTATATAAAGCCAAACAGAATTTATCAAGGCATCAATGATACCAGTAAAAGACGACGTATTGTAACTTCTGCAAAAATAAATAGTTACGTATTAAGTCCCATCAACCAGACAAATAGCAAACAGGAAATATGAAGAGGACAGCCTGCTTAGCCATTTTAATTAGCTATGTGTTGGTATGTAAATATTAACTAATTCATCAAACTTACAATTGAATTCACACAAACATTGTATAAAATTCTAAAATAGGTTGTCGCTGTTCGAAGCACTAACGTGTTCAACGACTGCGAAATGCCTGAATGCAATGAAGTGCCACCATCTCCTCCCCAAGAAGATGAACCCCCTATCGAACTATTTGATTTACTTTCTCGTGGTTCCGAATTTCTGGTCAACTATACCGACGTCAACGAAGCTGTCGTATTGCTAGGGAACACCGGTTCTGGAAAATCAACTTTAGCCCAAATCCTCACCAGCAATTTAAACAAACTTGAGTCTGTGATTACCGAAAACTGCAATTTTGTTATTATCGATGAAGATAACAAAATAGGCTTACCTTCCACAAAATCCAAAATGTACTATATATTTGGTTTTGACAGTAGGCAGCAAAAAATTAGCACAAAAACCCAAGGTCAACAAGTTTTCAAGTAAACATTTACGTCATCAGAGCCACTTTTGGTTCCGTTATCATTACAAAACGAGCAGTTGGTTTTCTGCTGGCTGAGAGTAAACATGTGCAAAATGTTAGTAGGTTGGTTATTACGTAGCAAAGTTTTCATCATCATAAAAATGTGTACATTTTTTTGCTCGCTCGCAGTAAACAAGCTGTGAGAATGGGTAGGTGTTTACCATGTGGCTACTCATTATTATCGTGCTCGCATCGCAGCAACAACATCAACAAGCTCATCATCATCATGCAAAGTGGAATAAAAGTGTAAAAAAGTTTCACATCACCCACAAGTTAAAAAATATCATCATGCAAAGTGAAATAAAGGTGCAAAAAAGTTTCACATCTCCCACAAGCTCAGAAATATCATCATGCAAAGTGAAATAAAAGTGCAAAAAAGATTCACATCTTCCACAAGCTCAGAAATATCATCATGCAAAGTAAAATAAAAGTGCCAAAAAAGGTTCACATCTTCCACAAGCTCAGAAATATCATCATGCAAAGTAAAATAAAAGTGCCAAAAAAGGTTCACATCTCCCACAAACTCAGAAATATCATTATGCAAAGTGAAATAAAAGTGCAAAAGTTTGGATTTTTGTGTGTAGTGTACACAATTTTTTATTTTTTTTGTTGCAAATTGACTCTGTGCACAGAGTTTATCAAATTTCAAAAATACAAAGGTAAGAAAACATTTTAAAAATATTCATATTAAAATTAGTCTTTTTTTTGGTGGGTCGGAAAAATCCGAGACCGAGATCGAAATTATTACGAGATCTAGAGAAGTGGTATTTTTTTGTTTCTAAAGTACAGTCTAATATAAAAAAAATATTACTCGCACATGAAAAACAAGAAAGCGTCATTAAATTGTAAACTGATGTTGTTGTGGATCCGTGTAAACAAGTGTGAAGTTTTCCTGTGCCTTAGTGTAAGAGTAAATGTACATTTTTTTCAATTTAAAAAAACTAAAACTATATAAAATTTTATTTTAGAAAAAAAGTGGCCTGCTGAAAATGGTTGTCATCCACATCACTTGCGATCGAGTAGTTCACCTAAAAATAAAACGGTAATTAAAGGTTTTTTATATCATATTAACATTTGTTAAAATAATTACTTGCCTAGCTTTTGAATCAGTAATAAATACTGGGAAAGAAGCAGGGTTGTTGTTGGACCAGCCCAAAGGTTTACCACATCGTTCTTGTTTTTGATTTCCATTATCTTGTCGAGTTGCTGGAAAATTCGAACTGCCAATTTAGTGTGATTCAACAAAAATGGTCGAATTTTAATGTCTCCCCTTGGGTTTGCTCTGACAAGTCCATCCGTCCAGAAACTTTTTTCCCTATAGTCGTGTGTAATTGTCCCCTCAAACAGTTTGTGTTTTGGAATACTAGTCATTCTGGCATACAATGGTATCAGGGTATCACAGAGAAATCTCTTTAGATCACTGGCCGGAAATTTGAGTATCGTAGATTTGCCCGTAATGTTTTCCCTCTTCAAGAATATTCTAGTTACCCCATCCCCGGGGTCAACAGCTCGCCGAAGCGAGAC